>JAMKCH010032917.1:0-88674 GCA_023653785.1 Ophioderma brevispina
TTATTCTTTCCCTGGAGATAGCCAGCGCACACAAGCGTTGGAAAAAAAACGTGCACTAGGCCGGATTCGAACCAGTGACCTCCATATTTACTAGAACGGCGCTCTAACAAACTGAGCTATCAATACTGGGTTGGTAGAGGAGCGATAGATATCATCTAAAGGTGTTAGGTTTGAAAGGTGTCCATCGTTTTCCTAGCGGATAGCTTCAGAACGGTATATTTACATATCGTACATTTTGTATTTGTTTTGATTTTTAATTTGAGAAAATGTGCCTCAAATCACATTATGTGGTTACTGTTTGAAACACAATCACAAGAAAAATAATTCTTGACAAAGCTTAATCATATTCCAGAGATTGTTATTGTGTCAATCCCACAATGCACCAGTTTGGAAAATTTCGCCTCAATAGGGTCATGTGAACCCACAAAAATGCTATTCCTAACACATAAAAACCATGACTTTTATCCCACAGAGCATTAGTACTTAGGGAATTTTTAGCATGATTATGAAATGTCACATGGTTCTTAACTTTTGAAACCCTTTTTATCCCTAAGTACTGATGTGTGTTTAGTACAGTACAGTATGGGTACATTGCAATGCATTATGGGATTGGTTCAAAACACCCTCTGATCATATTCAGTCAACCTTTTTATTCCTTAAGTCTAATTACTGTAGCAATCAAACCCATGCATGCATCTGTAAATAAGAAATTTGACATAGCAACCCTATTACTTTAGGTCTGGTATATCGAACAATTTCATGCTTTAGTAGACAGTCACCTGCTCAATTTGATTGTATATTTTAGACTCTCCCTCTATAACAACTGTTCTTGGAATATTCTCTACCCATTCAGCTGATCCAAGAAGAAACAGACAGCGAGAAACGTACACAGGCCAAGGCCATGTCAGAAGAGAAGCGTCAGAAAAGATTAGCTGAATTGAAGGATGCAAGACAACAGTGGAGAGATGGTGGGAAGACTATGGCTAATGAGGAGGAACAGCTTGAGATATTCCATGTTAGTTGCAAATCAATACTTTAGTTGGTTATAGTTGCAAATCAATACTTTGGTTAGAGTTGCAAATCAATACTTTGGTTGTAGTTGCAAATCAATACTTTGGTTTGTTATAGTTGCAAATCAATACTTTGGTTGGTTATAGTTGCAAATCAATACTTTGGCTGGTTATAGTTGCAAATCAATACTTTGGTTAGTTATGTTGTGATAAAGCATGTGTTTTTATTTTCTGATGGTGCAAAGGTGCCCAGATAAGAAGGTGGTGATATATTTGTGTGCACATGTGACCCACAGCAGCATGGAAGCCAGCCCCAATAATCCTTTGTGCGCAAACGATATTATCGACTGGAAAATGTGTGGTGACTCCATTTCTTTGTTTGTCGCTGGGAAGGTAACTTCCGGTCAATTGTACACAAAACCTAGTACACGGTCACGAATGGTACACAAACTCAATGTTAAGTACTGCACCTGAATTTGAAATTGTCAAGACCTTATTTATTCAAGTCCAAAAGAAAACAAGCATGAAAGTCCGATCTGCCAAGATATGATGATGCAAATCATACATCCTTGCTTAGACTCAGTCTCAACTTCCTAGACTCAAGTTACTGTCCCCGGTTACCGTACATTCTGATATATTTTTTACCAAATGTTTCTTATCTAATGTCCCAACAAACAGTTATACGAATAAGTAAAAATGCTGAATAGATTCACTGAAACTTGTAATTACTAGAAATTTATCTTCAGAGGTAGGGAATCATGTGGCGAAAGTATTATGTAAGTACGAATCGAAATTGTCAACACAGAGCTGATACCAGGTTGGTAACATAAGTCATGTAAGTAGTCTCATATTACGCGTTGTTGTTTTAATCATGCTGCTAGCGGACGTTGCACTAAATTCCTGTTCGCTCAATCATACACTCCAAATCCTATACAGTTGATATTATTAGCTTTCTGGCTGGTGTCAAGAAATTCTCAAGATGAAGAAATATTGAAAATACTATTACTGTTTAAAAAAGTGTGCCTAGCAAGCAAGAACCGTGTCATTCATATACTATCTCTTAGAAATTGAGCCCACTTAGACTTAAGCACAGCTCTTGATCTACAACGAACATTTGTTGTGCAGAACTATGATTTCGTGTTATTGCAATGAGAGGTTCCCGGTGGAACAGAAAAACAAATTTGTAGGTGAAAAATGTACTTGGGAAGGTCTTCTGAGCTGCTGTGTGTGTGACCTAAAAACAATTAAAATCATCTAATTGTAAAGACCCACAAATCTTTGGTGTGACATCAAGAGTCAAATCAGTTCTCTACCACCTAAGGCATTTGGAAAATGAAAAGAACTCTTTTTCGTTGCCAGTGGCCCATGCCAATGGGGCCAGGGAAGAGTGCCTCCTTAAAAAAAAGAGTTAAAATCTTGGAAATTTTTATGAAAAAGAATTTTTTAAAAAAAGAAAAATTTTTTTTACCATATTTACCCTCCAATCAGGATGACTTTTCCCTGACCAGGCTTTTTCATCAAATTAAAAGATCATTTATAATTTCCCTTGTCACTTCAAATTATAAAATGTCAGACTTCAAATGCTTTTTTTTTCATCTCATTTGCTTAACTTTTCAAAATGACTTTGTGTTTCAATAAGCCATTTGTATATGCACCCTTTGGGTCCAAGGCAGTACAGTGGTAGTCTAGTAGTGAGATTTGTAATAATTGGAACAGAAATGTTCTTATTTGGTAAATTTATGTTAGAGGCAAATCCAGTAATACAATGTTTTAACTTTCGTCATCGTGGGATTGATGACTTGATCACAACTGATCGGGTTCACACTGCTTGTCCCGCAGAGTTTTTGACCGTACTCTCATTTCCTCGGGTGCTATGTTTTAAGCAGTTATCAAATACTATGATCTAGGGTAACTGCCAACTCAACGGTTCATATTTTTATTCCCCCTTCTACGTTCCAGATTGCTTCTCTGATCTTCCTTGTGAAGTGATTTCATTCGTATGAAGAAATTCTCCTTTAAGCAATATATATATGTTGTCAGTCATTGAGAATATGATGTGGTTGTTCACTACTTTCATCTCCTTCATCCACAGAAAGAACTGCTATTCAGATTGAGTAATGTAGATGAACTCAAGACTACCAAGCCAGAAGATGAGATGAAAGAGGATGCAGAGGTGGCTCTGGTTGGCAGATCTCCAAGACAACAAGATCAGAATCTGACTCATCTTCTGAAAGATGCCTTAGTACCAAGGTACTGTTCATATTGACTTTTGAATATTGATACAGAAAGTTGAAGACCTTTCTTGTTGTTGTAACGATGGATAAATATAATATTCCATTTTGTGTCTTTAAACAGCGCGGAAGATTGATGCAATTTAGGTGCGGGCTCATAGAGCACTGGAAAACCATTATTTGTTGCACGGAAGAGCTCGGAAGAAGGTCGGTATTTTGACAATTCAAACACCAGTGGGCCAAAATATTCCTTTATTCTCTTATTATAATAGTTTGTGATGGTGGGGTAAGTGGGGGAAAGGGCAAGGGGACTACAAAGTGTCTAAAGATAAGACAAGTGGCATATTCTAACATATAACGTGTCATTGATGTGTGCACCAAAAGTGACGACCAGCTATGGGCGACATTGCAACAACAAAATGACATGAACAAACAAATATTGAAATGGTAAAGAATGAGCATCATCTTCTATAAATGTGTTTCACTTCGAACTGTTGACAAGATAGCGGACAAGATAGCCTCAATCAGGTAAGCGATCGCTCCAGTTGCTATGCTATCAATGCGTATAGGCGGCGTTCGATCGAAGCCCTGTGAGTTCACGATATTCCTTGTAATTCCACTGGGACAGATAATTACCGCTTAGTTGTCCCATTACCCAGGGGCCCGATATTGGGAGCTGGCTCCAGGCGGCGATGGGTTTCTCGGATGTTGTATGTTTGCTGAAAGGAAAGCGCTGGACCGATTGCTGCATCCCCCTGAAATGATTGCTTAAATGGTGTATGTATGGTGGGCCACACCAGTGATAAGCGGCCATTTGTTGAAAGCGCTTAGAGGCCGATAGCATAAGGCGCTATATAAATCTCTGCTATTCTTATATATGACTTGTGTGTTGTGACATTTGGCCTGGTATCTTAAAGGGAGATTTAACTTATACCCGTGGTATGAACCAAGGGTTAGTCTGACATGATGTGGACCGTTTTTCCTTTCAAAATATTGTGAAAGTTAAATGTAACAGGTGAGAAAATCCTCAAGGATGGTGTTAAAAAAAAAAACACATTGAGGAGAACTGCCACCATATTGTAATCAACTGGTTTATGAAGGTCGAGCCAGACGTAAGTGCCCTTGAAAGCGTTCTCAGAAGAATTTCCTAAACTGCACACTGTCATGGGCGGACATCATACAAACGACCTCTCGGAGGTTCTTTGGGCTTTCAGGAACAGACTCTGCGGGGTTTAAACCGGTTGTATGGGATCCCAAATCTTCCCCACTTCCCTCAGAGATAAAATTTAATAAACGATCATCAAAGATTGAGCCAATTGCTGATTAGCAAACAATTTGGCAAAACCCATGGTGCCATGAACATTACAGTGTCTTTCATGAGACTCCAGGGCTAGAGGCATAAATAGCATTATTGATCGCGTCACAGATGGGCCGAAATGGCCCATCAAAGAGGAATTTTCGCACCAGTTACAACACTTCTAGAGCATGTTGGAAGGAAAAAAGGTCTCCTCATGTAGGCCTAACCCTGGTTTAAATCCGGTCTAAGTTAACTCCCTTTCAGATACCAGCCTATATCTCTTTCACAGAGTGCTGCCACACTAAAGCAGTTGAAACAGGTACAATTTTAGCCAGCTAACCACGGATGGAACTATATGTAGCTCAGACTGTGCTACGCATCAAGGACAGGGAGATGAGATTACTGAACAACAGCTATTGAAAGCACTGGAGAACAAATATTATGCAATGAAAGACAAACTATTTGCTGCGGTAAGAAAACATTGTCAAATCACAGTTATGAATCTCTTGTGGCAGAAAATATTTAAAAAAAACGTATAAGCAAAAAAAAACAAGTTGGTTTCCATAGGCCATGCTCATTTTGATTTTGGAGCCATTTTGTACCGTTTTTTGTTTTTATTTTGATTTACTGATGAAATTTGCAATCTTTTTATTTTGTTAAAAATATTTAAGTGATCCCATCGATATTTTTTTTTGTTTTATCCCCTGGCTTAAAAGGCAGAGGGGGATATGTCAGGTGCAAATGTCTCCGTATGTGTATGTATGTATATTTGTGGTGTGTGTGTTTCCAGTTTGGGGTTAGGTTTTCGTTTTTTTGCTTCTCCTTCGAAAAGTTTACGTTTAAGTCCGATTTCAACCAGACTTGGGGTTAGTGGCCATAGGGGTTTTCTTCATATGTTAATGAGGTCAAGGATCAATTACCAAGGTCATGAGGTCATCTGATGAGATTTCTACACTTGGAGGTTAGGTGAACTTGGTTTCTGGTAAAATTCATTTGGTTTCTCATTTGAAATTGAAGACTGATTGGAACCACCTTGGGTCATAGAGAGAGTATGGGAAGCTTCAATGTATGAGATCAAAGGTTACATACCAAGGTCCGAGTCATGTGCCAGGGGGGATCATGTAAGTTTACTTACAGGATTTTGATAACTAATGATTTGACAGTCAAAAAATATTTGCAACTGTTTTGACTTGTCCTTTGCAATTTGACCCATTTCTGGAGAAAATCCTTTTTAAAAAATAAAATTCTATAATGCTTTAAGTTGTTACATAACAAGGAGGTTGTATATGTGCAACTAAGCTTCTAACAATCTACACCAGCATGAGTAGGAAATAATCGTTCCCTAGAGGCCTTCATATTGAAGGGCCAGCATACTTAATGTTGGGTGACCCATCATGGTCCGATCTTTTTTCATATGAATGGTTTCTTACCGCACATAATTATATCACCCAAACATCTGATCACTAATTTAGGAGTTCAAACATTCTAGCCATTTGAGATAGTAAGAAACAAAACTATGTTCTAAATAAGCCTATAATAGAGTGTAAATAAAGGGTGGTACACCACATTGCAATTGTTTTGCTCATATGATCAAAAGGAAAACATTTTCTGGGTCCTACAATTTCACTGGAGTATGTAGAAAAATATGACCTTTCTTCTGATACCAATATCCATTTTGATGGCAGAAAGTAGGGGGATGAGGTTGTCGATCGGGTCACCACCTTGTTCAAGATTCTATCTTTTTTAAATGATATTGGGACTGATGATAAGAAATCCGCCCTCCGTTTTCATCCTCTTTAAAGGATTCAAGCAGTGATTTGCTAGTCCTAAACATCGAAAAAATAATAAAATTATATTTTTATATTTTTTTACTTGCTAGATATGCGACATAACATGCAAGTGTTGGCTTGAAATCCGTGTATTAAAGACAAGGCAGTATTTGTTATCTGATTCTGTAATTTCTATATGTGCTTATCAAAATTCCGACTTGAGATCAAAAAAGCCTTTCCCAGTGAATATCACAGTTTTCAGCGTGATACGTGCACCATGATCAATACCGTTTGACCTCAAACACAACATTAATTGATCTTTGTTTATTTATACTGGTGGAAAACCACAGTCAGCTGTTTAGTGCAGATTTTGAGATGCTTTCGCTGTATATGAAACTCTTTACGGGAGATGGTAATTACAAATTTCCTCAAATACTTCATTTTTTTTCAATATTTGGTGGTTTGTTTCAACATTCAAAGCAGTTATATGGAATGTACACACTTACCTGATTTAATAGTTAAAAAATGCATTTCCACATTTTTCAATTCTCCCGCATTTCGTCTGCTAATCCCTTTAATCATGTGGTACAGCTCCGATATTACCCACCCTAATTAAGTTCAGATTGCCTCACTGCTTGATATTAAAACTAATGTTGGAGATTGTCAGTACCTGTAACGGCTATTCATCTGCAACTTTTTTTCCCTTCATTTTTCAGGCCTCATTTCTCAGTTGGAACAGCTGAATGGGCAGCCATGTCAGAGAAGGAAGGCAGCTAGACTGATGAAACTCAGACTACAAGAAAGGAATCTCTATTAGATGGCAAATATGATGAAGCTACTGCACTTTTACACAGGGATCAAAATCAAGAGTTTGTAAACAGGCAGCAAAGTAACCGACGCACCAATGGCACAATTGCCAGCGGTGCCCTATGCCATTGCTGTGATGCCCCTAAAAACACCAAAATCAAAGGCAGCTACTGCCGTGCCCCTTTCATTCGATCGATTGTAAACTCCAAATGAATTTGATGAAAGCTTTGAAAGCGCCGTAAGGCAGGCGTCATCATGATGGACCTTACTGCAGCGTTCGACACCGTGTGGCACCAGGGCTGACACTCAAGCTTCTCAGGCCATCCCGGATAGTCACCTTGTACAATTCCATATGTAACATGCTTGCAAACCGTAGGTCTATTCTCAAGACCAGTGATGGGCAAGAGTAGTCGTCTTCGCCCGTCTGAGGACCGGAGTCCACACCATCTGTACTGGCTCCTATCTGTGCAACTTGTTCTATCAGCGTTCTACCTCAACAACATCTAGACATATGGCTACGCCGACGATCTGCCCTCCTCCACTCGGGACAGCAACTGGACAGAAGTATAAAGCACACTTACTACAGTCATGGCCCTACTTGCAGCATATCTCAAGACATTGAGACTGAAGGCTGAGCGAAGCAAGACCCGCTATGCTCCACCTCAACACCAAGAGGCTCATCGCCAGCTTCAATCCAACCTCAATGGAGCGTCCTCTGCCATACATCCTACACCAACCTACTTGGGATGAAGCTTGACCGGCCAGCTTACCTACCGGCAGCCCTCGAGTCCGTATGCGCCAGGGTATCTCGAGGAATAACCTCCTGTGCCGACTTTCTGGATCTCATGTGGGGCCAGCCCAACGACTCTACGCACCACGTCCCTGGCTCTGGTCTACATTGCTGCTGAAATATCCGCCCCCGCAGGTGCCACAGCTCTCACACAAATAAGCTGGACAACAGTACTCAACAAGACCTTGAGAACCATCACTGGCTGCCTCCGTCCTACTCCATCGGAATTCCTACCAGTTGCTTTCAGTCATTGCTCCTCAGTCTTCCGAGAGAACACCCCACATAAACTAGTGAACAAGGCCCTGGCTGGACAACAAGCACCTTCTGCATAACACTCTCCTAAAGAATCACCCAACTCGTTAACAGAGACTGCCCTCTCGCCGACCTTTCTGCCGACTTGCTGCTAAACTCTCCAGTCCCCATTCACATCTTAACAGACATGGAATACTGCCTGGCTAGATACCCCAAGACCAGATCAACTCTCTATTACACTAAGACGACACCACCTGGCAGCAATCTCCCCCACGCAAGTAATTGGTCACCTTAACCGGATTCGCACATGATTCTTACACTTCCAAGCACGTATGCACGGATGGGGCTGCGCCATCGCAGCCTGCCCAAGTGGTTCTCCATCACAGACTGCGGATCACATTCTCAATGAGTGCCCTACCTTTCGTCCACCGGTGGACACAGATTTCCTCAAACCCAAACCAATCAACAGTGCGTTGGCTCCAACCTTACAACATATCTAGTCCTGCTGCCTCATACGCAAGAAGAAAAGAAGTTCGATCGCCGTTCGTTGCCGTTTATTGCCGAATTTTGCACCTCCACAAAATCAATTCTTGCTGCATAAGTCCTCGTAATCAATTTTCCGAACTTTGTAGTCAGCTGATATCACCGAAACATAATACGTTTTCAAAATGACATCCCTGAATGTTTTTAATTCTATTTAAAGCAGTTAAAGGGCCACAAACTCCCTGGGAACGACACACGCTAGTGTGCTACGGGCGCGGCCATATTTGATAGGGTTTTTTTTGTAGATCCCTCTTCTGTATTGCAGCACCATGCACCAGGTTTACAAGAACTTTGAAAACACTGGTTTCCTTGTTTCCATAAAAGTCATAAGTCTCAAAGCAGCATTACTGGAATTTATATAATTTTTTTTTTTTTTACTGTCAAAAAATGCCTTGATGCCCTTCCCATGTTGACATGATGCTTGGGCCCTATTTTCTAATTGCTGAATTCCCTTCAATTCTTTCGCAATTTGAAGGCAATTTTTTTATTTGCCCTTTAAAATTGCCCCCCCCCCCATGGTTTCTTATTTTGCACCCTGTTTGTATATGTTTAAACTCTCACCCTACCGGTTATCACTCAGTAGTCTTATCCTGATGCGACAAAATGTCTATGTTAACTGCTACAATAAATAATGAATCATGTCTTCAATTTAGGCCTATGTGATCATGCAGCTGCCTGGTCCTGGTGATGGATTCTACACAGGTGGAACAAATGCATAATCCACGTTACGTTACGTCTAACAATGGTCATGAATGTCCAAGTTTGGCAGGGTATAGACAATGTGAGTCAGTGCTGTATCTTTTTTTGACAAGTTTATGATATTATGCGTCATTTGCTATTTCATAAAATGTGATTCATTAAATTACCATACTACCTAAACCAAGTGGCCCAATGAACTTCAAACTGACAGGATGATAACACAATGATGAAGTGTGCTAATGTTTATTCAGTGTTGTGGGGGGGGGGGGCATCTTAATTATGTTACCACATATTCTTACATAATTCAAATCTATAGATTAACGGTGACTTGTTCCAATTTATAACCATTGTTTCTCAAACTGATATGAGTCTGGCACTTGCAATACACCCATCGATCACTTTCTGCTGCAACTTGAAGCAAGCCACTGCAATGCAGTTAAAGGCATTTTAACTTTTTTGCAGTACTCTGCATGGCATAATCTTGGGAGAGACTGCTATCCACCCCGGGCAATTGCATGCATTCATACTACAATTGAAGGTGAAAAGAACTTAAGAACCCTTAATTTGTGTAGTGCATAGCGTCTCATGCGTAGCTGCCCGTCACATAGTGTAACGCGTACCGTGCTGTTAGTAACGGTTATAAACAAATGGGTAGTTTACCTTAGCAGCTTTTTGAAGACCACATTTTCGCTGATTTTTCTGCCATTTTTGTGAACCAAGTTCGTCCAAATATATTAGAAAACCCCTCCGCTATCGCTGTGTACCTTTCATGTAATTTGGCACAATATGGATCAAAACTGATGGAGCCTTTGCGACATACAATACAAACACACCACATCCAGCACATTATATATAGAAAAACTAGCTGTTATATATACAGTTTACACCGTGTATGGATGTGCTTAATTCAAATATGCAAAAAAGCACTACTTTGTGGGACCTTTTCAACATGAGTTCAGGCATTTTCTAGAATTGGGAGTAAAGTCTCTATTTCTTGGGGTTTATCATTTCCACCGATCTGGCTAGACGACTGGTGACACCAAAGCACAGCAGGAAGACAGATGGGCAGATTGGAACGTCTTAAGTCAACTGAAAGTTGAGAGAGAGGCCGAGGATTGGCGACGTTGAGGATACTTTGGAAGAAATTGTGGATAAGAAAATCAGAAATATGCCTTGGAAAACTATAAGGGCAAGAAAAGGGGAAGGGAATAAATTAGTATTTAAAAAAAAGAACAGTTATATTAGGATTGGCTTAATTATAGCCAAAGAAACCCCTGCTAATGTTTCCGTCTCTGCATATCCCAACCAAAATAATTTCAATCATACATTACGGTTTGAAAACTACTCTTTTTCAAAATTTCGTGAATTAAACCAAAATTTGTCAAATGTTACAGAATATTCTAGAAGATTTAACCACCATTTTGAGGATAAAAGGATGCCTTATTGCCGCTTTGAGGAAAAAGATGTTCCAAGTTGTGCAAAGTGGGAGAAGGAGCGTCAGTTGGCATTAGCCAAGCCAAAGCGTAACAGCGCAAACTACAATAAGAGAATAACCTAGACACTGCAGCGCCATGATATTTGGTATGGCACAAACTAATGAAGCTGCGAGGCAAGCAAGTAAGTGAACAATCTGGATTACATAATAAGTGACTAATCTGTGTTACATAATAATATGGGTTCCCAACTGAGTAGCAAACAAGTGCCAAGTAAATACTATATATTCATAAGCATTAAAACTCTCATAATTCACATAACTTTACTTAGCATTTAATGAGAGAAATGGAGCAGTGATTAAGGATGTGTGGAGGTTAGCCCTGTTTATTTCCAGCACAGGTTACACTTGTCTCGTTCAATGGCTTGACCCCAAAGTTTCAAATTGACCTTGTTGAGTGTGCAAACTACACCTTTTCCACAGTTTACGATAATCTGATATGTAAATTTCAATTAATTTTTTCACCTTGTCAGAAAGAGAAACGACAAAAGAACTGGCTCGAGCGTCCTACTGGCACCGTACAAAGAGAGCACAAGCTCCAGGAGGAGTCAAAACAGAAGATATAGTGCTAGTAGAGCCTGAGATTGGATCAGATGACTTCCATGAGTAAAAATGCATATCCTGGGAAAACTGAGGAGAGAGGAAGAGGAGAATGTTTATGCAATGCTATGGAAGCCACCCAGGCAATGCAGGGTGAAGGTAACCAATACATAACTGGCTTCTTTTTGGCACAGTGGTGTCATTCCCTTTGTGCCTAATTCCGTATGTTGTCTTTAATAATTGTCCGAGTTGTTCCTAAGTCCTTTTGGATGGTGCCTATTTTTCTAAGTAATTCAATTTATGTTAAAGGTGAACGTAAATTTGTCACATATCAGTTGTCCCTAAAAATCGAAAGTAACCGATTTTTGCCATGATGTAAGCTTTCCATCAAAATCATCCCCATCTAAGTGAAGTTATGCAAAACAAAAGAATTTAATTTTGTTAAAAATTGTGAAATTTCTAATTTCGTATAGGAGCCAAATAATTCAGCCTATGTTTTATTTGAATATAAGCAAACAAAATCACTTGTTTTTCTCTTCTTTACTGACATTTCTGTTTCCAAATACAAGGTAAGAAACTATTGAGTTTCTAATCTGTATGAAATTTACTATATGACACAATATTTGGATACTTCAAATCTCTCTTGCACTTTAAAATGGAAGCTTTTTGAGACTTCTCCTTTTGCATTATATCCCAAATCTTAGGCTTGTCTGAAGTAAGAAGTGGACACGTATACCCAGTTTCCGTCTTTCATGTTGGTTGCGCTTGTTGCTTGCCTACTTGCGCGCTTACATCGGTACAAAATGTATAACAACCCACATTGCTACTTTGTACTTTGAGCTGGAAGAGATTTATTTTCCTCAGAATCTCTGAGTTAGTAGGCTAGTTTGGAGCAATCAATTTGATTCATCAAATCTAAAATTTTTTTATCCACTTTTTCCCATGTTCCCCATATATCTTTCTCATATACAAAATTTAAGCATTCTCCTCATGTTGACCAATTTCTTTTACCAGCACCTAATTTTTGTAAAATCATCATACACCTTAAAGTAGATCCAATCCCATCATATACTCTGAATGCTTTACCCATTGCAGGTTCAATATTGCCTGCACAATGCCATCCTGGATGAAATGGAAAAGAAAACATAAATCAGAAAGAGAGGTGCTAGTACACCTGATGGAAGCGATACAGGCCGATAAGGCCGAAGGGGGAAAAAGCGCGGAGAGAAATAAGGTAAGGCAAGAAGAGGGGTAAATGTAGGGGGAGACAGATGTTCCAGAGGAGGAGGGGAATAGTAAGGTTTATTAAATGGGTAGGCGTAGTAAAGATTAACGGGTGCATGAAGTTGGGGGGAGGTGGGGTGTGTGCGTGGGAAGTAGTATAAAGGGTGTAAGTGAGTGGACGGTAGTGGAGCCGAGGATAAATAGGGTAGTTGGGGCTGAGGGGGTACAGGGCTGAGTATCAGGGGGGTAGGTGCCTGATAGCGAGGGTTAGACGGGGGTGGGACTTGGTAAGGGAAGGTAGTGGTATGTGTAATATATGTTGTGGACTCCCGCAAGGACGGACCAATGAGTGATAGGTAAATATGAGAAAATGCGATGATAATTCAGTAAAATTTTTGCTTAGTACATTTTTTGTTGTTTTATCCCCTTGGCTTGAAAATGTAGAGGGCGATTTTGCAATAGCGCGCATTCTGTATGTGTATGTTTGCCAGTTTTTCATGTCTCCTTTGAATAGTTTAAGTCCAATTTAAACGCGGACTTGGGTTTAAGTTTCAATAAGGGCTTCATTCTTATGTGGATGATGTCCAAAGGTCATGGACCAGGTCACAGGTCATGTTTTGTGTGTGTTCTCTCTCTCTCTCATCTGATGTCCATGGTTCCATACTGCCATCTTGCCAGGATAAGGCAAGTTTACTTGCATTATTTTTTTTAAACAAATATGGTGACTCCCATTCTTGAAGTCAATAGTAATATCATAATTCCAAAAAAATATATGCACTAAAGATTTGGAATAAAAAGTATAGAAGGGTACAAGGGTAGTAATAGTAAACTGGATTCTAATCCTTTTTTGCAATGTGGCCAAAAAGTACCGGTAAGGCATTTTCAGCCATAGAAATTACAAAGTTCACAGCCTGTGAAAAAGGCCAGTTCCAAACTTGGTTTACATTGTCTTCATTTAAAGGTGCAACGAGATATTTCACATATCGGTGGTCCCCTAAAAAACAATAAAAAGTACTGATTTTTGCCTTTATGTAAAGCTTTCCATAAAATACCCCCATCTGAAAGGATTAAAGCTGAGACCTTTTCTTTGGTACAAAAATTGTGAAATTTCTAATTTCGTATAGGATCAAAATACGAAATTCCAGCCTATGTTTTTTATATTGAGAATACAAGCAATCCACAATCGCCTGTTTTTCCCCTTTTACGACTTTTTGTATGCACACACGAGGTAAGACATCTATTGAGCGTCTATCTAGATGAAATTACTATTATGACACCATATGCGGGTGCCTCAAAATCTCTTGTTGCACCTTTAATTCTACTGTGGTCTTTTTGTGTCATCTGCAAGAAGGCAATATAGGGATTGCTTGGCAGTGTTCTGTCTGTGTATCTGTAATAATCTTATTTCTTGAATAATGTTATTATGGAGAAAAAAGTGATAAAGCTGATTTTCTGTTTTTGGTTTCACTTAATGTCCACAGGCTCTTGAAGGACTGGCAAGCTGAAGACAGATCGCTCTATTGGAAAGCAGAAAACGGATAAGGATTGGGCTCCAACACCAGAACACTTGCATCGAGCAGTTTTAGAGTATCAACTGACGACGTATTGCAATAGGGAAAATTACAGTTAACTATACTAAGGAAAGCTGTCTACTTAAGGATGGAAGGTAAGGACCAATATATTTACAGGACACGCATGAAATATGTTGTCAGACCAAAAACGGCTGTACATAGTTGGACTCAAAATTTCTAATTTTTGGGGTCACAGGTACAACATGTCATCCCCCCGTTGTTTGATGAGGTCAAAGGTCACTTTGCCAGGTCAAAGGTCAATGGAGGTCAAGTTGTAAAAATAGGTTAAAATGTAAAATTGACCTCATTTGAAAAGTTTGAAGTTCAATTGGAACCAAACTTGAATCAATAGGTGCAACTGGGATCCCTCATTTTGTTGATGATGTCAGGGGTCACATACCATGGTCAAAGTTCATGTTGAGGTCAAGTTGTAGAATAGGCTGAAAATGTCAAATTGACTCATTTGAAAGCTGACGTTCATTGGAACCAAACTTGGTTTTATGGAGTTTAAACATGCACCCTCATTGTTTATGAGTCCACGGCAAAAAGGTGGCTCGTTGGGGTTTTCTATCGCCCTCGTAGGGGTGATATGGAATCACTCGATTGTCTTGAAAAAACCTGAACTGCCTACACCCATAACGCTATGCGTGGTGAACACTCTTATGGGGATTTCAATGTTGATCAATTGCAATCAACGCCAATAGTAAATATGCCACTTCGTCTTTCAGAATCGTCCGATTTCCTTCGGATTTCCACCAGCTAGAACAAAATTTACTCGTAACAATCCGGATTCTATTCTAGATCTTGTCTTCCACACACACCCCGAGCAAATTTCAGATGTGTGTAACTGCTGAAAAGCTGACTACGTCTGATCACTATATGGGCACTTTTAATTCTAATTACTCCCACTAGGAAACTTCTAAACCCTCTCCGTAAAGTTTGATCATACGCCAAGGCAGATAGTAAATTGTTCAATGATCTTATTCTAGAAACAGACTGGGATAGTATTCATTTTGAAAATTACATGGATGGTACTTGGAATGCTTTTGTCGATACTTTTTTCGTTGCGTCGACGCAGCGATACCCAGTGTTACCAGGCGTTCTAGAGCCAAACCCATGGGTCCTCCTCACCCATTAAAAATCTGATCCTAAAAAACATCAGCCTTCAAGAGGTCTCACGCTTCTGACAGCAACCTCCATTGGATTAAATATAAATATCTTCGAAGAAAGTTAAATAAATGCTAATCAAAAAAGCTTATCATGACCATTGGCTAAATCTGGTTAACAATAATGACCATTAAGCGGTTCTTGAGCTTTGTCAAGTCCATCTCGCTCGCACCTGAAAATTTATCCTTTAATATTGATGATCAACATGCACCGATCCAGCTAAAAATTGCCCAGGGATTTAACGATCTTATTTGCCAGTTTCTTTACACATACTGAAGATTCTGTAGAAATTACATCTCCAGAGCTTGAAGTCCAAAACGATATCCTTCATGTCATTTAGTTCTAGCTATGGTCCTAAACAGAATAAAAAATTTAGCTGCAGATTAAGGCATTCGGGCCCGATAATATCTCGGGCCGCATGCTGAAAGATTGGCTCACAACATAGCCCCTTGTTCTTGCCGAATTTTTTTTAATATCTGCTAGTGCAGTCTGGTAAAGCTGCCTATGGGTTGGAAAATTGCTCATATAGTCCCTGTGTACAAAAACGGGGATCATTCAACATTGACTAACTATCGCCCCATAGCATTAACTTCCATCGTTGTTGAAATGCTGGAAGGTCCCCTTGTCGGTGATGAAGCTACGAATCATCTGCTAGCCAAATGGTTTTTGTTTGAAAATCAGCACGGTTTCTCTCCAGGGAAATTCATGTACCACGGCCCTCTGTGAAGCTACCACAGAATGGCTTGCAGCCCTCGATCGTCTAATCCAACCCAACTGCTCGTATCGATCTAATATCTGTTGACTAAGCCGTGCTTTTGGACTCAATTGTCGCACCGGTGCTTATTAAGAAGCTGCATAAAACCTACGGAATTCGTGGATCTTTCCTTACTGGCCGTCGCCAACGTGTTTATGTTTCGCGGTGGCTAAGTTCTTAGTGGACTTGTTCTCTCCGGGGTCCCCCAGGGATCCCGTTTTGGGACGCTTTTGTTTAATATATATGTAAATGATCCTCCATCTGAATCTACAGTTTACGCATATGCTGATGATACGTTGTCATCTTTAGAGAATATAAACAACAGCCGGACATTTCCATTTTGCAATCTGATCTAGACCAATTTAAACTGGTTGGTCTAACAAACAATGGCTCTCCAACTAAACCCATCTAAATGCAAGTTCATGTGCTTAAACCCGACGAAAGTCCAACCGGTTTCCGTCATACAGGTGTTAATAATAACGGTTCTTGATACAACTGACAATCTTCGGCTCTAGGGGTTACTGTATCCAGTGATCTTTCCTGGAATTGTCACGTAAATAACATTGTTAAAAAGTGCAATAAAACTGCTCGGTTTTATTAGAGTTGTTGCGTGTAATAAGAACTCTTATGTTTTTGCTCAACTTTATCAGCACCTCTCATTTTAACCACTTCTTGATTTTGGTTCTCCAGTTTTGGAATGATATAAGAGTGCATGTGGAAAAATTGGAACAAATTCAGCATCGTGCTACTAGTATTATGATTCTTTGTGCAACGCAGGGGGGAGACAATCATATGAAAATATACTTACAACTTCTAAGAACATCACTACTTTGAAATCAGAAGGAGTTCCCGTTCCATTTCTTTTCTTGAGTTCTTGGTTTAAGTAATGCCTATCCTGTTTCAATTTTGCAGGGTGTGTCATACTAGACGGAGGCTACTTTCAAGCATTCGATCACCCCAAAAACAAATTCATATAAAGACGGCCTTTTTAGTTAACTTCCCAGTGCAATGTCTGCTATTCCACCAACTACCAGAGACTCTTTTCCTCACCTGTAAGCAATCTGTTTTTAAATCTATATTAGAAAGTCCCATTTTATGGAACATGATTGATCTTAACTATATTTTTTTATGCTTTTAATACTAAAATTGTTTCTGGCTTATTACTTGTGTGTGTGTGGGTGTGTGATTATAGGTGTGTTGGGGGCCATTGCTTGTCAATGTATTTTATCTATATGTTGTGTGGTTTGTATGTTGTAGTTTGTGGTGTGTTGTGTGTGGTGTGTGTGTGGTGTGTAGGGTTATGTGTGCTTGTGTGTTGTGTGTGTGTGTGTGTCCATAACTTTGTGCGTTTTGTCGTGTCTATGTGAGTTGATCACTCACCTTGTTGTGACAGTGCTTTTTGTGCTTTCAGTGCTCCCTGGCTATCTCATCAGACCTCATTTTATCTTTGTTCTATTTGTTGTTGACTTGCCATTGAATAAATAAAAAAAAAAAAAAAAAAAAATAAAAAAAATAAAAAAATATCAAGATCAAGTCATGTTAGGCCTATCGTTCACTAACCACGACGGCAAGCGACACAAGCGGTCCGAGGACCTGTATTTTTAAAATTCATTTTGCATAACTTTTGTTGTAGATTTATCTCAACTTGTAAATTTAAATTGGGGAATTTGTTCCATACCATAAAAGTTGTAGATGTAATATCAACTTGAATTTAAACTTGGAAATTTTGGTTTTCCATACCATATTGGTTGCGGTGTATTAACATTTAGGGTTGCTTTGGAAGAGATAAAAAAAAAAAACCAACCTTGGTCATTTAAAATACAAGAAGTATTAATGTTAAAGAAATGTGTCAATTTTGATTCCTGATGTTGAAATATCAATTTTACACACTTAATCAATGTAAGTGTGATTTAACCCTTGAACTTTCATCCATTTCATTATTAATCAATCTATTTCATTTTTAATGAAAAATAAACCAAAGTGACTTCATTAAATGAATTTCTTCTGGGAGACGTGCCTAGTCGGTTCGGAGGGTGCTTGCCTGTGCGTCAAATTTACCAACAATTCCCGGGTTTGAATCCCGGTGGGGGTCGTGGCACTTGCTGGGATTATTAGTTGGTTCCTGGGCATCTTGTCAGCCCAGTAGGCTTTTTATTATACTCTTCTGGTAGCCCACCACCCCGCCCCTTGAGAAAAATTATAATTACAGAGGATTGTCCATCGGAGACTTTCTTATGGATAATGATAGCATACGAAATTTGGCGAGATTTTACCAAGTGCCTTGTTACATAACAGGGAATGTCGTTTCATCTAAGAGGGGAGAGGGCTCTGCCAGTATGAATAGCGAATAATCTACTACTCCAACCAATGATACTTGGGCAACAAGACAAAATGGTATTCGGCTCCACCAATTGAAGGTCACACATCTGGCAAAAGCCCTCGTTTCTCATACCTTTTATTTGCATTCAAAATTGTTTAGAAGTAGTTCTTATAAATGTAAATATACTCTTCTGTTGTTTGAAAATTGTCACATTTTTTAATATACCCCAACTCCCTCAGTTGATAACCTGACTTAATATTCATTAAAAGTTACGAGCATTTGATTTCTGTCCGGAGCTTCCAATCGTGAATAAAAATCCTTAACAAACAAAACAACAACCAACAAAACACCTTTCTTCAAACCATCAAGAAGTGTGGACAATTTTCAAACACCTTGATTTATCCAACGAAGCCAAAACCAGTAAATATTTAAAATCTCTCTCACTTTGGACACCCAATCGTTTACCTTTCCGGTTCGTCCAGCGTTTCAAAAAGTTCATAGCACGTTAAGTGGTAAACTCAGGATCCATCTCAAAATTTTAACCAGAAGGAAAGCATTTTCATTGTAAACCTTGATCCATAAAGGATATCGACCCAATTCAGCCCTTGAACGATCATTTAAGTGAATTGGGATCCAAGGGACATTTTTGGTTTTGCAATATTTTGTGGACCGCACTTCCATAATTTTGACAGCATCGGCCCCAAACTTCTGAACCATATAATAATAGAGGCTCACCAATGTGTCCAATAATCTTTTAAATCAGCATCATGTCCAATTCTTACTTTGCAATGAAACTTTAATTTTGAAAAATACCTTTAGATGATTGATTTGCAATTGTCTTAATTTAAAAAAAATAGCACAGTAGCTAATTTTAAGTCCCTAAATAGTTGTATAAGGGACAATCGCAACAACTCGATTCTTGTATGTCACTCCTCATTTCTTTTAACTATACCACCATGCCATTACGGAACACCATGGCTTTGTTGTTAATCAGATTAACGTCAAGACCCCACATATCACAGTATCGCTCAGTGGGCAGTCACATATTTTGCAGATTGAATGGTGTATCTGACATAAGACAATCCTCCCATCAAAGGAGAACAAGATTTCAGCATCATCAATTTGGATACCACGGATGTTTAGTGGGCAAAGTGTTTACCAATCCTGTAATAAAAAATGAAAATAATTTAGGTGGAAAAATTACACACCCTGTCCCCCTCAACCGGAATCGCAATCAAAAATCCTGTGCAAACCATCAATATCTTAACCAACAGTAGAATACCATCATAATATTTAAGCAAACCTCGAAAATTACCATTATCCAAATTGTTTTAAATATAATACCACAGTTTTTTTCTTTCCCTTTTGATAAGTCAAATGCTTTGATTGCGAAAATCTCCAAAAACCATCCATACAATCTACCACCTTTCTTTCTTAAATACTTATGATTACAGTATGAGTGTAAATAGATGATCTGTAGTGCTATAAACCCTTACGAAAACCCCGGCTTGATTTCACTAATAATTGCCCTAAAATCATTTGACCAATTCATAATGCGGGATTAACACTAAGTAAACAAATGTACTAATTTGGAAGAAAATATAGCCCGAAATATTTGGGGTCATAATTGAACCGTTTTTATGACTTGACATTGATGATACTTTTCTTCCAAAGTTTACAGGTAATTTTACACTGAGTCTTTAAAATTTCATTAAAAAAAAATATTTGTACGACTGGAACAAGAAGGGCCTACATACTTTAAACATTTCCCTTCAATTCACCGGGGATGGCCATCATCCCTACACTTTTATTACCAAGTTTTGTTCAGCATGAAAAATAGCCCTGTCAACTTCATCATCAGTAACAGGCTCATTCAAAATATTAGCATCAAAATTGCTTGAAGCAGATAATAATCATCAATCATTTGGATATGTTGAAAGTGATAAAGTACGAAATAATTGAACCCCACTATTTGCACTGATAACATTAACCAACTGGGCATAGAGGTTTTTAACTTGGCAAGTTGTTTCCACAAATCTTGTTTTAACCGGTGATAGCAATGCATTTAATAGCGGCTTCTTTGTTCACAATATACTTTTTTTTCTTACGTCTACAAGCATTCTATAAGCACGCTTATTGAATAAGTCTTCCCCTTTCCAGATCGTAAAAACGCGAATTCTTTTGACGAAATTTATTCAATGCAGAACTTTTTGCCGAATATAACTTCTCATTCCCTAGCATACCATGGTTTAAATCTGGAAACGATCATTATTTTTAAATTTCCATTGTTATAAGTGCAATTTCATAGTTTTGCAAGCCTTGTAAAAAACAGTACAGTTTGTTTACCTTCATCCAATCACTCAACAATAATCAACTACAACAAAAGAGCTATACCAAGGTCTGCACAGAACGTTGGAATGAGTCTCTGCAGCTATTTTTCCAGGTGTACTTTATTGGTCTGAAGAGGGGCACATTACTCAGCCTCATCAACAGCTGGTTGGGTATGACATGCAAATTAGCGGCAGAGACTACCTACGGCATCTGAATCAGATTCAGGGTTTGACTCAACACAAATGATCAATATATGTAAAAAATTTGTGACCGCAATAGCATAATCAACAACACTAATTACCAGTATGAGATCGTATTAATTACCGTTCATAAGTCACACCATGTGGTACACCATTCCATATGCGTAAACCATTGTTTCCAAAAATCAACAAGCTTTCCTACCAAATGTTAACAACGGTTTTATCTTCGAACGCCCTGGGTGAAGTATCATCCATTAATATAATCATCGGACCTAAATGATCTAATTTTGTATCTTTTTCACTCAAACAATTTTCTTCACTATTTCTGGCATTCATGTCTCCAAAAATTAAAATATACGGGTCATAAAATCATCTTTACACTCGTGATAACATCTTCGAGTTGAGACCAAGGATCATAATTGATAATCATTAAACACTGTCGAGTTTTCAGGGGGGATATGATAAATCCAAGTAGATATCTTTCTCAACATTAAAATACTCATGCTCAAGAAGCAAAATATCATATCCCTGACACAATTATAAATACGCTTAACACCATCGGCAAGCCATTTTTTTGATCATAACATAACACCCACCTTAGTAATCTGGCCCTTTTTTATGGGCTTTTTGTTGGACGGAAAAACGAATTAATTTAAAGCGATGATATACCTAGCGCATTCAGTATCGGTATATAACCAAGTCTCAACAAAACCAACAATATCATATGATTTAATAAATTTAATAAACTTATCTAACCTTTCAGACCTCAGTTTTGTTGTCAGTCCATTTATATTCCAAAGAGCAAGAAACAGTTTTTGCAATACATGACGTTGGCCTCCTCCCTAGCTTTGTGGATTTATTTGGGTACTATCAATTCTGGATTTGATCTGTATACCAGCTATTGATTAAATACAGAATACCGCTCTCCTCCATGGTTCACTTGGAATTGGGCAAATGGATCATGAAAGCATCCCGTCCTTCGGAGGGGACGTTAAGCCGTCGGTCCCATGTACAGAGAGTCACAACTGTACATGTACATCACAGTCAGTGTCGAATAAGAGTAGGGTGAAAACCCCTGACTGTTCCTAATCCGCCCCAGCCTCAAATAGCGGACCATGTTAGGAGCGTCCGTATCATGGATTTCAAAATTGTTCTAAAATTTGATTAATAAAGGATTAACTATAATATTCTTGTTTTCAGATATCCGCCGCAACCTGATTGCACAAGGAAGATTATCTGGGCAGGAGCTTGCTGATGAAGTGTGTGTGGTTCTCTTGGCTGAGTTACAAGGCAAACAGAGCTCTGAAAGCAGTGCTCTCTCATCTTTACTTACACCTGAACAGGTATTGATAAGGGTTGATATTAATTGAAAGATAATCATAAAGGAGTGTGACCTCCATCTGAGCCATGTTCTCTTTTGAAGCAGTGTTCTCTTATATTTATTTCCACCTGAGCAGTTATGAATAGCTCCGAAAAGAATAGTGTGATTACCCCTGGCTGTCTCAAATCTGTTGGACTCCAATGGAAATAAGCTTCCTTTCTTCCAATGGTTAGGGCCTTTGGAGCTGGAGGTCTCCTGTTTCTATTCCCAGCAAGGCCACTTGCTGAGATTTAAAGGTCCATGGCCCGATCGCTAATAGCCTCGTCCCCAGAAGCTCCAGATTTTACCGGAAGTGGTCAACATATTGGTATCAGAAGAAAGCTGCTATTTTTCTCATTTACCGTGTGAAATCTTAGAGCCAAAGGATATTTGGTTTGGAAGTTGAAAATGAGCGAAAATGTGCCTCATTTTGGTCGACCAATATTAATTTTACACGGTACTCTATGGGGCTTATAGAATCACGTTTTTAGCTCACGCATCAAAACGGATTGAAATATCGGCGCGAAAATTTACAGATGGGGTTTTGGGGTGAAGGTCAATTTGTCAAGAAGAAAACTTCATATCCTTAAATCGGGCCATCCCCCTTTAATGAAGTTCTTAATTCTGAATTTAATCCGTATACAAGCTATTGATTAAAGTTGGATTTTGCTTTCCCCATGGTTCAGTTGGATTTGGGCAATCCAACTGAACCATGATAATACCCTGTTCTTCAGAGGAAATGTTAAGCCATCAGTCCCATGTACAGAGAGCCAGATCACATTCAGTTTTGAAAAGAGTAGTGTGATTACCCCTGGGTGTCTCAAATCCTTTGGACTCCAACGGAAATAAGCTTCCTTTCTGTGCCTAACCTGGACATTGTCTGTAAAGGCAAATCAAATTTATCAAACCATACAAGTGGCAGTGTGACCTCAATCCAACCCAAGTTACCTTCAAAAGCAATGATTTCTCATCTTTACTTAAACCCAAGCAGATGATGATAAAAGTTAACCATCAAAATGAATAGAAGACCATCTTTACTTCACCTGTGCAAGTAATTAATTGAAAGGTAGACCATCCTATAACACGTTTACACTAGAGAAAAGTCGAATTGAATTCGATATTATATCTGAATTACGAATGAGGATTAGCATAAATTAATTCGAGTAGTAGGTGTTTACACTGAAAGCCGATTTCCGAATAAGCTTTCAGAAAATAATTAGTCTGTTGGAGCTCTCATTTATTGAGAAGTTTGACTTCCGGTTCAACAAAGATTTCACTCGATCTTCAACATGGCGGCCTGACGCTAAGCTTGGGTTGCTCTTGGCGGCCGCAATTAGCTTTTCTTTGAAATTAGGCCTAAATGTGATCAAAACTACAGCAAAAGTAGAGGGAAAACGAAGACAGCAACGCCGAAGTCCGAATTCTTTGTAATGACCGCGCTGCCTTCATGCTCAATTGTTTAGAAGCACACTTGCATTGCTTGGTGATAAGCTGGAAATGCGCAGAGGCGGGTCACTTATTACGACCAGTAGACATGAAATCGACTACGTGTTTTGTTTATACTGCAAAAATTTCGAATTCAATGACGATTTATTCGAATTCACTCAAAAGTAAGTTGCTAAAAGCATCTTACGAATTCAACTTTTTTACGACTGCGCGTGTTTACACTTCAGCAAAAAGTGAAATCGATGACGACTCAATTGAATTCACTTCGACCTTTGGCCCAGTGTAAACGGAGCCCTAGTGAGGTGAGTGACCCTCATCTGACCTAAGTTCCTTTTAAAGAACTGCTCTCATCTTTATTTGCACCTGCTCTCATTTGTAGCTAAGCAGGTTAGCATTATTGTCAGACTCTTCTGTTTCACTACAGTGAACAATAATCCGCATACTATCTAATATAGTGACAAGTATAAACATATCTTTTTTTAAGTCATACTGTTTCCCGGTGTTTTTTGTTATTTTTTAAAGAATTTTAGGAATTTTTGATGTCCAACCCCCTAAATGACCTCGTCATATGCTAAGTTCCTTGAAAATCATTGGCAAATATGGTGCATTGTATGCAAGTACAAACAATTGTTGCGCCTGTTTTTTTTGCGAAAACTAGCTAACATAGAATAGAAATGCGATCTGCTGTAGTATTAAGTGACTCCGAAGGAGATTGGAGGCAGTGATGTAGCATTTGAACCAAAAATCGCTGTGGCTATAATATACGAATACGCCCCCGTAAGGAGCCATAACTAGCCGTCAGTAGTGTTGAATATTCGCCGGTCACACCGAGTCCGCAGACTCGCTCGTCAGTAGCGAGTTTTGTTCCTTGATCATTCCCCGTGTATGGTTCTAATTGAGTGGAAATCCATGCACTGACGTGGCCCTCAAGCCGTCTTGCGAGCGTATTTTTAATCGTTGTGGGCACGCAACAAATTTTGGGAGGTTTCTAGTGAATTTTTAATTGTATTGGCCTTGTTGCAACTGATAGTGCGTGATACCAATCAATCAATGTCGGTTGCTCCATTGCAGTCAAAATATACAACAACAGTAGCATTTCCACTACACTGTCACCCACGGTCACTGTGACACTGGCACAGACTAGAGTCATTATACAGTACTGGGTCAACAACTGAATGCACATGGAAAAAGGTTAGTGTTTGCCTTTACTAGCCTTTAATTTTTTTTTATCAATAGGTTGAAATGGTCATAACATATACCGATTCAAAAAAAAACAAAACTCAAGTCATAACATCATGACTCCTTACAATTGAATAGACTATAATACTAACACACATCAAAAAAATCCCCAGTTTAGTGATAGTGCTTTTCAAGGAAAAATGACACTATCTGAAGAAGCATTTCAAGATTCACCCCATCCGTGTCCCACCAGAGAAAAGTTTTGGACAGCGTCGATTAGTTTGGGAGAGGAGCATAATGTTGCTCGGTCGATTAACCTGTTTCATGAATGAATTGAGATTTCATGTTTACGACCTTTTTTTGCATAGAGTGTATACCAACCTTTGTAATTCTTCGTTTCAAAACACGTCCTCAAGAAGTAGTTTACTATTCACTCGCCTGTTACAAATTGAATACCATTGAAAACAAATAAAATCATTAGCACTGACTGATTCCTTTCCACCACTGTGTTGCTGAAATTATCATTTCCCTTCTAGAAGTGGAAAGCCCCAATTACCATAATAACACCACCGAAAAAAGACTGATGGTCCGACCAGTTAACCCCCGTCACACCTGTCGTGCTGCTTAGCTCTTCCTCAATTTCGTTTTGGCTGTTATTCAACACGGACGCGTGTTACCGCTGCTCTGCAATATTACAGCCAAATTTAACTTAGATTTTGAACTGTGTCCTATTTTGCTCGTCTCATTCGGATACTCCTACTTACTATAAACCCATATCTATCTCTGGACTATAATACTGGATTATAGACTGGATTTATAACGCACGCCGCTCATTCGGAACGAATAAACGGATCCTTTTACGCCATCGGAGAGCTCTTATTTTAGTATCTCTTTTTTGCCGGCCAGTGGGGTCATGTGATCTGTGTAGCGGGAAGAGAAGGTAAACAAAGCCCATTGACGCACGTGGTTGCTGCTTGACTGCCTTTGCTATGTTTGAGTTTGTTACTGTCTTTGTTAGCGGGCTATGCGTTGCTAACAATTTATATGGTTTAGAGTGGGTGTATTATTTATATATGCTTAGGGGTATACTTACTAAAATATGTTAAACTGTGTTTGAAAAATTTCTTTAACCGTATCGTGACTCAGTTCCCGAGTTGGTTTTTTGTGTCTTGACGTTTGCGTACCGGGAAGACCTCCACGGCACGCTTGATTTTTTTCTGTCCGTTTTTTTTGCGCACGCTATTCCATCTAGCAACTCCCTCCACCCCGTTATGGGCTCTATTGCGTTCCTCTACCGCTTCCCTTTTTTAATGGGATCCCCATCCCCCTTTGTGTCGATCACAGGCATTGTTCCCGCACCGAACCGGTGCTCCTCTTTTTGTCTTGGACTCACGGATGTTCATTGGGCCCCCATTGAACATGGGTACGCCGCCGTGCTGCGTACAACGGGGATGGGGGGTGGTGGATTGGCCCTCCCGGTCCGGGGTGCGTCCAAGTCAGGCGGCTTCTGCTTTGGGTGCTCCCAAAGGTAGGGTAGCTTCGGCCCGCCTCATCGTATCATGGGCCGCTGGCTCGCCTGGTTCAGCCTTATGGGCTGCTCCGGTGCAGGTTGGCGCGGTCTGCGCTGCCGCTCCCCCCCAGGGGGATTGGCTGCTGCGGGCATTCCGGTGGTGTGAAGACGGTGATGTTGTGTGCCCAGGGTCGCCACGGTCTGATCCATGCCGTTTGATTATCATCCACACCTAACGTCGTTGCGGTACCTCGGTTTCTTCGTATCCCTTCTCCACGGCCATCACCCTGCCTACTCTAAAACACCCTCTCCTCACCAAAGAACACTGGTATTCCCATTCCCAATGTTCGGTTGGGTTTGTCACGGCAACCCTGGGCGCTGGGCTTCGTTATCCCTTTGCGGTACGGCCGCGTGTTGACCATACGCTCGCATGCACCCCGCATCTCTAGCCTTGCTAGTCATGCTCTGCCTCCTCAGCAGGTCGACCGCAACCCGCCGCACGAGGCCGTCACAGGGTCCCTTCGGGTCTTGGCTTAGCGAGTGTTCTATCCTCTGGGCTGGCCTCCCCGCAATCCCCTCTGACTAGTCGGCATCAGGCCCTCTCCATGCAGTGTTACGCCTGCTGTGGTTGCTAGTGCGGGTCCGCCGGCAACCGGCCAAAAATTTCTTCAGCAGCGGCTGATTTCCTCCTTTGGTGGGGTACCGGGGTGCCCCGGCCTCTGGGCGTCCCGCAGGGCAAGCTGGTCATGTCCTACCCCCTGCAGGGACACAGTAACCGCTGCAGCCTACCTTCTCAGGTTATGCGGCATCCCCGTACGTGGCTTACCCTCTCCCATCGGAGCTGGAACTGCTGGGGCGGGGTCATTCTGGTATGGTTTCGACCGGGGCCCCCGCTTGCGGGAGCCCCTCCAGGCGATGTCCCCCGCGCCTCCACCGTGCCTTCGGCTGCCCAGACCGCTGGTACCAGGTCTGTCGGGGCTGCTTCTGAACCGCCCGCTTTCAGAGCAGGCATTGCGCCCGCTGTGCAGCTGATTGTCTCCCTGTTCTGGGAGCCGGTCAAGCTGCTGCACCTGGTTACAGCCTGGTAACCACGGGGCCTGTGCAAGTTGCTTTGTACCCGTCCACTACCCTTCTGCTTACTAACGTGCCTGGGACTGGGGGTGTCGACCCCATGCCTTCTCGGCCTGTTCCCTCTTCAGGGTCGGGCTTGGCGCGTCGAGCTTCGTGGTCTCTCCCTGCCTTCCCAGCCTATGCAAGATGGCTTGGTCCCTGCGGAGGCCCTGGTGTCCGCTGCCCAGGTGCGGCCCCTGGCCCTCCGCCTTCTCCCTTCCACTCGTTCCGTGGCTCCGTCCTCTCCTCTCATGGCTTCCTACCAGCCGCAGACTTCCGATGGTTCGGAGGACAGCGCTGGCGGGGCGGACTGTCTGGCGCGGAGATGAGTCACTTTGGTTGATACAAACCTTCGCAGCCTTCGACGTCCGCGGCAGCTGCGGATAGGAGGAGGTGGATACTCTGGCCGCTTGCACCCCCTCATGTCTGGCGCATGGGCGGCCGATTCTCTTGGGCCTGCTTGGGTGCGCCTTGAGCGGCCGTGGCGGGAGGAGGGACAGCCACTCGTGTGCCTTCACCATCCTCCCTCCGGAACGCGTCCAGGTGTTGACGCTCCCGACCGATGTTGGTCTACTGTGGAAGCGTTCCGGGAGGTCATCAATCGCTGCATCGTACCCGGTGACATCTTTCGCCAGGTCGTTGAGAACTACCGATGGGACTACGACCTCCCTCCTGAGTACTCCGAACTATGATTCTTGACCTATCGCCATTAAGAGTTTTCCACAGGCAGGGGCCCCCCCCGGCGGGCCCTTCTGCTCCCCCCTTCTGGGAGGGACCATTTGAGGCACCTAGACCTGGCGGTGACCTCTGGTGTCAGACTAATGGGCGCTTTTCTCCATGGTCCCTCGCCCACTACATCAGATCCTCCTCGTTGGCGAGGGGGGGGTGGCTTTTCTTTCTCCTCGAAGCCTCCGATGGCTTTTGGAACGGTCCTAGCCTCTCGCTAGTGACCTGTCGGGCAACGTGAGGCTCAATGTCTTTTTGGGGGCGCGTCGCCTGAGCTCTTGCGACTCGAGAACGCCTGCTTCACCTCCCACCTGAGCCCCTATCTTGGCTCGGAAGCTCTCCAAGACCAAGCCCGATTCGCGGGACGTCCTCTTCTGAGGCTCGTTCGGTGACTCATTGCTTGCGTCTGCGGAGCGTATGGATCGGAGCAGGCTCAAGGATGCTCAGGCGAAGATCTCCTCTCGTGGATCTTCAGCTAGGAAGAAGAAGAAAGCGTTCCCGCTTCTTCTTCATCAGCCGTTTTTCCGCCGCCAAGCATGCGAAGTCGACACCGTCTCAGTAACCCAAGAAGCCCGCAGCTCGGCCACTTCTTCCCAGAGCCGGGGCCCAAGAGCCGAGGACTCTCGACCCCCCTCTTCCCAAAAGCAAGGCGCCTTGGGAAGGGGAAGAAGTCTTGTCCTGAGTGCACTCGGCCGCGTTGGGTCCCTCTCCTTCGGGAGGGAGCCTTATAACCACCTCCGGTGGTCGGCCGCTTGATGAGTTTCTTACTTGCTTGAAATGGCCGGCCATTTCCCCCTCGCCTGGGGTTGCTGATCGTGCTGGAACGGTGGTACCGATTGAATTCACCGCTGAACCCCCGAAACCCACCGGCGCCCCCCCGAACCTACCCCCCCCCCTTCCTTGGTAACCGCAGACTCAACTGTCCTTCTGGCCGAAGTCTCGGCGCTCTTGGCGAAGGGTGCATTCCCCCAGTAGACCCCCCCCCCCCCCCTTCACCGAGGGTTCTGGTCCGACGTTCCTTCTTTGGCCCCCAAGAAGACCGGGGATTTGCGTCCCATCCTGAAACCTGAGCCATCTGAATCAGTATAATCAAGCCAAAAATTCAGATGAAAAACCCTCGAAACCCTCGCGATCAACCCTGCGCTGTCCCTGAAGGGGAAAAAAGGTGGCCCCCTTGGGCGTCTTCTTTTGGTCTGAAAGACGCCTACCCTAACACGTCCCAGTCGCAAAATCCTACCAGTCGCTGGCTTCAGATAGATTCCAAATCCAGGCCAGTCGTACGAGTTTGGACGTGTCTCCCCCTTCAGACTTACCACCTCTCGTCAGGACCTGGGTTCTGGGTGCTTACGTCTGCAAACTGCTTCCTCCGGGCATTGCAGAACCGACGGCCCAGCGGGTGAATGTCGTGGTGTCAAACAGACTGCGACATCCTTGGCACTGCTTAACGCAGGCCCCCCACGCTCTAGACTGGTCTTCGCCTTCTAGGCTTGATGGCCCGTCTCGTCGACCTGGTCCCGTACCGCCGTTTCCATATGAGGTTGCTTCAATGCACCGCGGAGCGGCACTACAGGCCGATCCAGCACCCAGAGTCCCGTCTGATCCCTATCAAATGCGGATCCGGGAGCACCTGGCATGGGTGGATCTCACCGCCCAACCTGACTCAGGAAATCTCTTTTCCCTGCGCCTCCCGTACGATGGTTTGTTATCACGACGGACTCGTCGAAGTCGGGTTGGGGGGGTTCACCCTAGACCCTCAGCGCCTCGGGAACGTGGTCCCAGACCGAGGCCCAGGCCCTTGTCAATCGCCTCGCATATGTGGGCAGTGAAACGATCTCTTGCTCAACTCCGAGGCGATGGTGACCACCTCCATTGTCCTAGTACAGTCGGAGATCTTCGAGAGACTTTATGTTCCTCAGATCGACCTGTTCACCTCGAACCTGAGTCACCACTTCCTCCCTCTTTACTGCACCCGGCCTCCCGACCCGGGTGCGTACGCGGTCGACGCTCTGGCGATGGACGTGTCGAGGATCACGGCCTACGCTTCCCGCCAAATTTCCCGATTCTACACACCGTTATTGTCGAAAATTGGACGGGAGGCGGCCGTGTCATCTCAATCGCTCCCTTTTGCCGAAACAATCCTTTGGTTTCGTCCCAATTTGGATCGCCTGGCGGCTCCGCCGCTGCGGCTACCGATCCGTCCGGATCTTCTATCATTTCCGGACGGAGGGAGCGCTGGAGCACCTAGCGTGGACTGTGTGGCCATTATCCCGGCAGCGATGCCGAGATTCTGGCTTTTCAGCAGAGGGCTGCCTCGCTCATATCACGGGGGAAGACGGAATCCACATGGACGCTACCTAAGCGTCTCTGACCCTACTTCCGCTGGTGTTAGCGACGAGAGATGTTCTCCGACTCGGGCGTCTGTGGCCGAGATCGCTGACTTTCCACTGAATCGCTTCGATAGCGGCTGAAACTTCGACTGTCGAAACTACAATCCGCTATCTTAGCGATCCATATAGGTTTCGATGATGGATCGACTATCAACGATGGTTTCGATCCGTCTCCTTCGAGAGGGGATGTTTAATACACGACCTCCGAGCCAGGAAGACGGTCCACCCACCTGGGACCTCAACTAAGTCTTAGACTACTTGTGAAGCCCCCATTTGAACTAACTATGGCATGAGGCATCACTAAAGCATGCACATAAGGCTGTATTCCTGGTCGCTCTCGCCTCGGGGAGACGATGCTCGGGAGATAAAGAATATCTCGATGTCAGCGTTCTGAGTTCTCTCGGGACAGGGTCAAATTGTTCTTAGGCCGGACCCTTTCTGGCCAAGAACGAGTCATCCTCATTCGACACTCAACAATTATCTTTACCCCGAATTGCGTGTTGTCATTCACTTTACGGTTGCGGAAGATCGCCTCCTGTGGTGTCCCGTTCGGGCCCTTGAGTATACTAAAGTTTTTTAAGACTAGCTTCGCTAGGGCTCGAAACGACTCGTTGTTTTCTTACGCACGCTTCCCCCAAGGGGTCCGCGGTCAAAAGCGACAAGTGCAGGATGGAATTAGCGCTGTAAACTAATGATTCCAACGCGGTGATAGGAGCTCCCAAGCTCGAGCCCATTCTGTCCGTAAACATCGCGTCCTCGTGGGCTTATCACCGTGGAATCAGCATGCCGGAATCTGCGAGGCTTGTCGTTGCGGGCCCCACACGGTTCTCGTCGGTGTGTACTACAGGAAACGTTACAAACTTCCCCAAGAGCACGTGGCGAGGGCACTCCTGCAGAAACAACACTAAATTCTACACTATTCATAAAGTCTTCCTATCCGGTCGCCGACGGTTGACGCTCGCCCTGGAGTACTTCCGTTGTAGGGTGAGCATCTATGTCTCCGATTTTTTATGTTAATGCATTTAGGCCTTTAACATATGTTACTTTATGCTTAGTGCTGGTCTTGCCTTTGGCTGCATTCTGTCGGGGCTCTGAAATATCATGCTCCACTCCGACGGAGTGTGCTAGTTGGTGTTGATTGAAATTATTCATTCAACGGGGGTTTGGTTAATGATATATGTTCAGTCAACATTGGTGTTAAGGAAATCAGTTCAGGTAATGATTTATTCAAAAAACACATATTTTTTATAAAATAATTTAACTGAAGCCTGATTTCCTTTCCAATGGTGAATTCCGCTCCGGGCAACGACCACAGCATGATATGTTCCCGCGTTGCTCGGGTGGGTTTGAGACAAACGGAAATAAGGAAGAGCTAAGGTCGAAAGGGTGTGACCTGGGGTCAATGGTCGGACCATTCTCTTTTTAGGGGTTGTTGTGGTATTATGGTAATTTGGGGCATTCCATTCTCAGGAAGGGGAATGCATCTATTTCAGTCAACTTGAAAGGAAATCAGGCTTCAGTTAACTGATTATAAAAACATAATGTTTTTTTGAATAATTGAATGTGTTGTAGAGTTGTTGTAGCTATAAATGCGTTACGTTGACTTGAATGATTTCATGGAGCAGAGAATTGAATTTTTCTCTTGCTATCAGAAGCTACAGACTACATGTTTGAATGGTATTTTAATTTTCCACCTACTGCCAATGCCCCCATTCATGCCCATACCTTCGGAAGAAAAAGTACTAGAGGGTGACACGATGGTTGAATCTACTATAATACAATTGACACTTGAAAATTGGAAATTCCGACACCATTTACTCATTTTTGTTTTGTTTTACTTGCATTTTTATTCAAATACAACAATTTGTCCTGTGATAATATCCTATTTTTGAGCAAAAATGTATTCACATCAACAAAAACATCAACCCATTTGGAGACAAGAAAGTATTATCCCTAGACAGCATGCAGCAGCTATTATAAAAATCACCCAAAAATCACCCAATTTTAAGGATGGTGCCCTTGGCCAGGAAGTGTTAAAGGACTTGAGATTTCCAGGGGAGAAAGAAGCGCACCCAATTTTTTTCGAACCTGGGTTTTTGCATATTTGGAATGCTTTCCAATGTATTAGATCAAACTTGAAGGGAAATAAAGCCTAATGCGCCGTTCTTATGTAATAAGATGATGTTTGGTACTTTCGTCGTGCACGACAGAAAGTCAAAGCATGGGGGTTTATATGGGGATGATTACGATAGTCAGCCAAGTTCAAAACAGTTTTGCTGTTTTCATTGTAGTGTTTGTCACTAACCTTCGGAATGTTCTTGGTAGGTGGTTTCTCCATCGATCCTGTGCATTTGAGAGAAAAAAGTCTTATCCTTAAAAACATCTCCTCCTGTCACTTTAAATTCTGCATGGGCGCATTTGATGTACCAATTATTAAGCACCAGCAATTTTATTTCCTGCCAGGTTTTTGAATCAGGAAGAAGAATTCTTGATTCAGTAAGATTATGCAGAGTCGTATCGTCGTGAGTTTTGGCTGGAAAACTTAATCTTCACTGTATTCAATGCAAGTGCCTCAGCTATGGAAGAAGAACAAAGAATTGTCTGGAGAAGACCCAGGCAAATTGAAGGAACAAGAGGACAAAATAAAGGAGATGGAGGCCCCTGAAGATGGAGAAAGAGAAAAACAACACTTGATTGGGGAAAGGTACTATTTTAGCCTGAGTTGCCCCATATGACATTGGGAGTTTTTGCTGATGTCAGACAAAAGCTTAGGACTCCTGTAGTAAGAAGAAACTCTTGGGAACCTTGTTTCTTTCTACAGAGCGGTTCTTCCTATTCAGTACTCCAAGGCTCATAGGAAACCATGCAAAATTTGCAATAGGCTGTCTACGCTGACATCACAGTTCAGCCATTTTGAGGTATGGGGAAGTTATAGAGCGGCCATTTTTTGGTGATGATTCCCATAGGCCGCCATGTAAACTGGCATAAAATGCACCAAATTTTTACTTGAAGTGATAGCAAGAGACTGGAATGGTAGCCGCTAGTTAGGAAATAACATGCGCATTAGAATGCCTATTCGTTTCACTTGCATGGTAGAAACAATCCAAACAAATGGTCATAAAGGGTGCCAAATGCAAACGGCCTCGTAAGAAACACACATTTGTTTATCACCTCCGATGAACCAGGGCTGCGATGAACTAAGATTCGGATTTATTAGAAAGTACGCGCAGTGTTGTGTGTCGCGGAGTGATACTGCGCAACGAGGGCTGATGATAAAGGCTAAGCATTGGGAAGTGACAGCCCTATGCATTATGGTGCAGGCGCGGATCTAGGGAGGGGGCGCGTGCCTCCCGGTAATTCTGCAAAATTTTGGACAAGTTTTAGCCTTCAGCCCCCCGGTAATTTTAATGTTTTTCAAATTCTGGATCTGCCCCTGTGGTGAATGGAAAAATGGTCAATAGAAAATCAATGCTATGGGTTCCTGTGAGTCTAACCCACATTTTGATTAGTTTTCACAATTTCTTTAAACGTTTAATGGGAAAATGTCATATCAAAGTATATGCAATGGATACTGTGATTCTAATATGATTCCACAGTTTTGCCCAATTTCAATTTTTGTAGTTGTCTGCAAGAATGCAGAAGGCACATAGGGATTACTCTGGCGTATTATCTGTGTGTGTGTGTCTGTGTGTGTCTGTGACGGTGGTTACAACGTTTAACCTTAATATTATTGCCTTTGCCGTATGCGTTCGTAAGGGTATGGTGATGTAACTTGGTGGGGAAGGAGGGGTGGGGTAGGGTGACCTTGGTGGTGCCTCATGGAACCTTGGTGACCTCATGTGACCAATTGGCCGGTCGTCAAAATGTGAACCTTATAATTGCATGCCGTATGAGTTCCATAAGGTCTATGATGATGTAACTTGGTGAAAAGGAGGGGTGGGGTGGGGTCGGTGACTGTTGGGGGATGACCTCATGTGACTTGGTGACCTCATGTGACCTTTGGCCCCATTCACAAACCGCGAGGCAGACGACACTCGCGGTCCTGGGCCCGCGATGTATTTTTGAAAATGGGATATAAATCTTACAATACATTTGTTGAGGATGTTGAAAAATTGCACGAATATCTCTTTCTTGTCAGACTTGTGGAACTTGCAGGTATCCTTGGAATAGATGAAATTAATTTGAATAGTAGTATAGTAGTAAAACCAAAGTTTTAAATCCGGTTTTGTCCCGCAACCGGGGTGGCGGATTCACATAACATTCGGAGCAATCGCCCTTAATCACCTCCCTTCCACTTCGCCCCCCGAGTCAATGCATCCCCCTCCTCAACCCAACCCTCCTACTCTCAGCCTCCCACTTGCTTCCTCCATGTCCTCTTTGGTCGGCCCCTCTTACTCAAACCACCCACCTCAAAGTCAAAAGGCCCTATTGTCTAATAACGATCTTTTGCAGGCGCTAGACAGTCCTTACGGCTCAGCACGTTCTGGAATTAGGAGCGCTAACTCAAGTGCGTACAGCACCCTCTTCAGCCGCATCGAGTGTTGGACCGTGACGCCGCCTCTCCAACCAACTTTTCTGATTATACACCGACGTGTCAGATATTCAGTCGATTCGACCGACACACGTAAGGCACAGCCGCATTGCTCTCTCTGCCCTTCATAAAATCCCCATCTCATTTTCACTCAGGCACCCTGTCTCACTCCATCCGCATCAATCTCACACAACTCCTAGACACCATCCCTGTATCGTAAAGGAAAATTTCTCCCAAGTTAACAACTCTCCACATTCTCTAAACTTCACCCACCCTACCTTACTCTGGCTGTAGTCACCCCGCCGCCTCCTCCACATTCCACAAAGTCTAGACACAATATCTATTCACAGGTATGTGTAAAACGATCCTGTATACATATGCTACATCAGACACAGCTGCCCCCGTTGCAAAAACACAAGATGTGGCTCAGCCACCATTGAAGTGCGTCACTGCCATATGCACACCCGTGGCAAGGTATTCAGTAACCACATACCAAAGTGAGTATTGTTGTACAATCATAAGGGACGCACACATTATGAAATCAAAATTAGATTTATGGATGATATAGAATGATCGCGACTATATATGAATTATTACCTAGAATCAACAAAAATATTGATGCAAGGTTCTTGACTTTTCCTAGAATCCTTGCAAGTTCCATGTGCTCTCTTTTAGTGCAAGATGTCATCTGCGCTTGGTCGGAGTAGATCAGATGATTTTAGGATAAATATGACACACAACTTGGAAGTGCTTTCGAAGCCGGTGGCTCTGAAAGAGGCCATTAGTTGACAAAAACTGAACAATGTACATTGTCTATTATGGCGAATAGATTACCCCTTAATGCCTGTTGGAAAGTAGTGGCTCGGTTGAAAAACTTGCAAGACTTCCCCTTGTCTGCAAATTCTGAACAAAGTCATTTGTCCATCCATTGTATTTATCCTGAAGAGTTGGGCTATTTCTGATGAAAAACCTGACTGTTCTAAACTAGTTAAACTGTGAACCTGTTGTTGAAACATATATCCTCTTATGAATGCTGTTCAGAAATGCATATATAATAACTTATCTTAAAGCTGACTCAGAGATTTCCCGAGGATGGCGCCCTCAAAATTCTACAAATTGGGGTTTTTGCATGAACATAATGCTAGTCACATATACTAATCACTGTTGAAATAGTTAAGCTCACAGAAAATCACAGTTTTGTTTAAATTCTGGGATCCAGAATTTTGTTATACAAGTAATCCTATGGGACTGTATACTATACATAAATATTTACTGCATCAAAATGAAAATTCAAATTATGTCTCCAATTTGGAATTGGGGCATTTGGTGTGGCTAATCTTTAGTTCAAGTCAAATATTCTAATTGTTACACACAAAAAAATTATTATTCGATATCACTGAGTCAGCCTGAATACTTCAAAAACATTTGAAGGATGCTAAAGAGCTGTATTGTCATGTTGCCTTAAAATCTTGAGTTATGTACCAGTGAATTAGAGTTTGTGCATGTGTTATGCCAAGCTTTTAATCCAGTCACTCTGACTCATACGTAATATTTTCACAAAGTGAAACATGGGCAGGAAGTTATATCCAATGCGCAAACCAGTGTGCAGCAACTTGAATCACGATGGCCCTGGGTCAATTCGACAATTGAAGCCAGGAAGTATGCGCTGCGTATTGATGTTATTTAGGTTGAAGTGCTCGCTTCATACTGCGTTTTGCAGCGTTCGCGGCACGCCTGCCAACGTTGGATCTCGTTGCGTATGATTGCGTTCAAGGTTGTTGATGTTGGCACTGGGTGGTGGCAGTCCGTTCTTGTTGTAGTTAAGCCGTTATTAAAAGCATCGCGAAAATTGGGTTAAAGGGACCTTGAAGATGATAGGCTGTTTTAAAGAATGAGAATAAAAGGTATGATTTTGGGAACCAGTACTATCTTTAGACGAATTGAACCGGCGACACATTTTTTGCTTGGAAGAAATCGGCCTCCGGCCTCGTCTTCACTTAAAATAATGTATCGCCTTGGGTTCAATTGTCGTAAGAGAGTACCGGTTCCCAAAATCTAACTTTATTCTCTAATTACAATTCATCCAAACATTTGAATGATATTTTTTAAAATAATAGCTAATGTGAAGTTAGGACAGTTACATGCAAAAAATTAGCAAAGAAAAACCTGTCTTCGTTCTGATTCAGGTACATTGGCAAATGGTAAATAAAATAATGGTCTCTGACAAAGAAAAAAAAAACATTAAAATGTTATACGATACAAATACTGCATAGTTTAGAGGGAAATAGGGAACACTATTTTCCCAAGGTGCTGCTACGGCCTTCACTAGCCCATAAGCCCAGTACCAAGGGAAAAATAGGTGCCCTATTTCCTGATATAAACCAGTAGTTATTTCTTTTTATTACACCCACTGTGACTCTGGGGACAAGGTTAGAACTATTCCATAGGGAAATAGCTCCTGTAATCAGATTCAGCCAATGAAATAGCATGATTATGTTCATGAATATTCATGAGTGTAATAATATTTGTTGTACAATTATCTGTTAATTTACGAACAAGATTGGTCAAAATTTGTTTCTATTCTTTTTTCTCTTGCATGTGAAGAACATTCCATATTGAGTAAGTAACTTGGGTTTGTCCTTCCATTTTTTTTATCTTTCAATAATAACTCTCACACATTAACTTCTTAACTTTGAATTATGGGCCTTTAAATGCGATAGTATCGGAAAAATTACGAATTTGGTGAATTTGTTTCTTTTTTCACATTCTTGAACCTTCTATTACATGATCTTTCAAAAAAGTGTTAAAGCAATATTAGCACATTTTTTTGAAGAGCGCCCCCAATTTTTCAAAAATTTTGAGATTTTTACACGGTTGCATTGGTAACTGGCTAGTAAACTATACCTGTGAATGGTTAAGCTCAAAAATGTCCACGTGTCACAAACGAAGGAATTTTGTAATTAGAATAATTATTATCGGAATCCCGAAAATAATTCAACGGCTGCTTGAAACGGCCTTCCAATGTGAAATAGCTAGCCGAGAAATAGCGCCATGTACGTGTCTACGCTCATCCATTAGTTGTTTTATTGGTTCAGGCAATTCAAGTTGGAGGTTATTTTCTTGAGGGGGCACTATTTCATCATGGACGGATGCATAAACGTAGCATTTCCAGCTCTGCTGTAAAGTCCAATCTGGGGATCCCAATTCTAATTACAAAATCGTTTATTTTATGATAAATACGCATTTTTTTAGCATTTTCGTTCGCAGGTATAGTTTCCTAGACAATTACCAACGTAACTGTGCAAAAATATCAAATTTTTAAAATTGGGGGCGCTCTTCAAAATGTGCCAATATTGCTTTAAAGGGATTTATTGGTATAAATCTATCGGCACATATATAATGAAATATCCCTAAATATGACGTACCAGATGGTTTGCATGCTCATTGGAGTATTCCTTGCGAAGAAAACATCATTTTCACGCTTAACTTACGAAGCAGTAGATGATTTAAGGAAGCCGCCACGTTTATTATTTACGCTATCGTTTTGCCACAAGCCATGTTTAGTCTTTCTTACCAATTGAAAGATGATCGGTGGTTAGTCAAGTTCTGGCCTGTATGAAAGACTACCGCGTTGACTTTTAACATTGGAATTAAAAACACAGTTTTAATTTAACGTTTTCCTTTAAAATAATAAATTTATCAAAAATGGCATACATTTGTGCTAATTTTTATTAAAAGGAAGCCTTGGGATCTGGAGAAATATATGTTTTAAAATAAAATTAGGAAACTCTGCATCATACAAAGAAGCGCTACTCTGTACATTGAAAAGTACGTAGATCGCTGAACCGCGTATTAGTGGGTTTCGAACACTGATCTCTATACAATGGATTGGAAACCTGGGTTTCGTAATTGAACCACTGATGGCCATATTGGTCATCCAAAAAGAGCCCAAGCAGGTGGTTAAGAGCCGGTCATTTATACAAAATTGTTCTCATTGAAATGTGGTTAAGCAACATAACAGACTACAGAATCAAGCCAATTCAGTGAGCTCATTGTATTTGCGCGTGTGGGATGGCATGTCTCTAAAACGTGCACCCGGGATACAACTTCTGTTAAACAGGTGTCTCTGGAATGGTATTGTGTTCGGTAGACCAAGATGCCCGCCCGTTACTCCATTCATCTAATATACAATTACTGTTGTGTAGCCAATCCATTGTATAGAGATCAGTGGTTACAGTGCGACTTGGATAAAACTAAATATTACGCGACCCCTTTTCAAATGTCCGCGTTTTCATGGATTGTTAGTGTTTAGGCCAACTAAAACCTTTGTTAATCACAAAGTGATATCTAAAACACCCTCTTAACATTTTTCTCATATCACTGAGGTTTTAAAAAGTGTAGTTTTTTTTGCAATAAAAAATTCTAAACGAACTTCGCTCCTATCCTTTGTGTGCTCAACGAAGTTCAAAAGGATGAGGCTTGTGGCAAACTTGCACGTGATATATGCGCGTATGGGATATATTTTCGCTGGCTTCTGTTTCGGTATTGCATGCGGCGTTGTAAATATACCACAGGGAATAAACATGGTAGCTTCCATGATCGTTGTACAATTGTGTATATTGGTCGGAATAAATCTGGATTTTTTTCGCAAGGAATACTCCAATGGCCATGAAAACCATCTGGTACATTTTATTTAGGGATATTTCATTATATATGTACCGATAGATTTATACCAATAAATCGCTTTAAGTATGTTTAGTTAAGGTGATTACTTAATCATCAATTTGCTCTTGCAAATATGATAATCCCATTCCCTCCTGTGTTATTTGTACATTTTCATGGTTCATTTTCTTTAAAGCATGTTAAGTCATCTTTAAAGCATGTTAAGTCATCTTTAAAGCATGTTAAGTCATAAAGACCACAAAATAATTTCTCATAATCTAAATCAAATATGATATGGGAGTAAATTTGTCATCATTTTAAATCTTGAATATTGCAGAATAATATCATGTGAAAATGTCAAAGTACCAAATTTGCAACAGGTTCTGTACAATTTCTGTGCGGAAATAAAACTAAGGTGAAAAAGCCATATCACTTGATTATCATCAAAATATGGTCTTGTACCTCAGTATCAAAAAAACACTGGGTAAATGGCTCCGAAAGAAGAATTTCATGAAAAAGCCGCTTGTTTTTCTTGGAAATCTTTCACATTGTTACTAAGGTGTTAATGCACACGTGCATCACACAGAGAACATGTGTGGTCTAGTGGAAAGTGCAGGACTTGTGATCATTAGACCACTAAAATTGTGAATTCGAGCCCCACTGTGGTCAACGTGTTTGTGTTCCAGGGCAAGATACTTAATCTCAATGCTCTCTCGACCCAAGCTAAATCTGGGGAGCTGTTATGGGGGATATTACATCTTAAGTGCTGATAGGCTTGTGCACTTGAAAGGCATGTCTTTGAGCAGCCACCTAAAGGAAGCGAAATGATTGTGACGATTTCTTGAAGGCGGCATAATAATAATTGGCATCAGCGCTTTGAGCCTGTTTACGGGGATTTAGCGCTATATAAAAACTGGCTATTATTATAATTCACAAAATGGCTGCATAATAGTCGTTAATCATTACAATGATTGATAGCAAATTCGATCAATCATTTCCTTGGTCTGAAAAGCTCTAATGCAAATGCATCCACCCACAAGGAAAACAAATCAATCTTACGTGACTCTCACGTGTGTCAGAAACATTGCATGCAGTACACGGAATGCAAATAGACTTTGTTGATATACTCCACATATTTTTCTAACCTGTTTTATTATCTGATCGGCTGCTTTGTATAGGAGTGTATACATCTTCACTGCTAATTGCAGCTGTTATGGCATGTGGTTAAAATACACATACAAGAAAGCTGTGTGAAAAGGCAACAGTGTTACTTCATATTACGGCTTAAAATACCATGCTTTCATGATATGAGAGTTTAGGTAAACACATCAACATCAACATGTCATGCCACTACCACTACAGCATACAATACTAGGCATAATGACAGGAGGTGCTTTCATATAGAGGCTTACCAGATTTGTTTTGTCTATGCAAGTATGGGTCAATATGTGTGTGTTAACTTCACAGAGAAACCCAAGAAAGGAGAGGACTTTGATGCTGAAGCCATGCTAAGACAACTTGAAGCACAACATGAAGCAAAGAGACAGGTGAGGTAGTGTTAATGTTGCTAGGCAGAGTAATAAACAGATGAAGCCTCGCTACTCCAGTGTCCTTGTATTATTAGGCATTTGGGTGACCCCTACGCACACTGGCAACTCGCCTTCTCTTGCTTGGTCATTTGGGGACTAGTTTCCGGTTGGTGCAAACAATTTCCCGACGCAGGCAAAAATGTCCCGATTGTAGGGTCACCGGGTTGAAAAAGGGGGCTGATTTAGCATGAATATCTATCTTATCCTTCCTGATTTTTCCAAGGGGCACTCAGCCCCTCCCACCACCCTTCTGGCTATTCTCCTGATTCAGACAAGACCATGCCATGAAATCCATGCAAATACCAGAGGTCTTATTTTCGTTCTTGAATGAGCACCACAGTCTTGGGACGTATCAGTTGGGTCAGAGGGTCTTATTTTCCTTCTTGAATCAACACCATAGTCTTGGGAAGTAACAGTTGGGTCAAGAAGATTGACAGCATCAATTTCTACCTATCACTCTCTTAAAGCCTGCTCTTGGTGGGAAGGGAGTACCGTATTGTCTGTAATAAACACTCCCCCTCTAATAAATGCCGGGGGGCACTCAACTTTTTTTCAGGTAGGGATGTACGCCCCCAAAATCCGAACTTGGGGGCTTGTGAACTGTTTTGTCCCGCAAAAGTAGGGGCATTGGGAACAAAATTTTGAGAAATTTTGCAGGCTTGGAAGCTGAAATTTGGCCAAAATTCAGCTTCTGGGGGCCAAATTTTTTCTGAAAAGGGGACTTAAGAACTGAATTATGCTCACTGGGGGTTGGGAACTGCTGGACAGACGCGAAAAAGGGGGTCTTAAGGGCCGCGCGTACCGTACCTCTCGAAAACCATACGATGCCCCTCGGCGACGCTCGGGGACCATAGTAAGGTTGAAGATCACCGAGGCCTATAGTTTCAAACCATGCTCCGAAGAAAAGCAGTCAATATTTGTTTATATTACCGGAATATATAGAGTTTTGGTTAAAAGAACATTCTAAAGCCAGGATGCTAACACGGCCATATCAAATATCATGTGGAGCCATGTCATGGGTGCATGCTGGTTTAACAATTTGTTAACTTAGGGTCCAAAACTTGGAAGATTAGCAATCAACCTCTTATGTTGATGTTGAGGAAGCGATATTGGAGTCCAAAATGAATCGCCGTAATCGACTTCGTGCCATTTTTGTCGGCAAGGAGCGTACAATTTTCCTTTCAATCTTGCAACTCCGAATTCGGCAGTTTTACACGGCCGGCAGATGCCGTCATTGGTGTCAAATTATAATCCTCGAATTTCACAGTGTATTTTACCTGCCGTTTGGTATTAGCCTATGAGCTGATCTCTGATCCTTCAGATTCTAATTCACAAGCTCAAAGCATAATACTGATGCTGCGATTCAGCCTTTCCTTGCTCTTGTTTGTATCAGACTTTCACTGACAGCACAATACGAGTAAACAAAATGGATGGTCTGCTTATATTCATCTCTGACACCAGCTTCAATATGTACAGATATATGATGAATAGTTTGTTAACACAGTCTTTTACGCTGGAGAGGTGTCCGGCATAGTTAGTGAACTATGCCGCTCTTCCAAGGGCATGTCATTTTTTGGTTTAAATCTTGAGCTAGTTGGTGAACCCCGCCAACTTTAGTGGCAAAGGGGGACTATATAAATGCCCTGCGTCCGTGTGATGTGAGCGTGTGTGCGTCCCACGCAAATATCGATGGATCTAAAGAAATGTGGGTGTCCATTCTTCGTAACATAGCTAGCTCAAAGTAGGCATGGGCTGGGATGGAAAGTGGGTATGGGACATAGGTCAAAAGGTCCAAATATGGTCAAAAAATAGGGTCAAATTTGGTCAAAAAGAATATATATTGTTAAAAGCCTTGCAAACACGATATCTTTGATAAGAAAGTATGGGTGCCATCTTCGTTACCATAGATGTCACCCAAGTGGGCGGGAGACGGTGGATGAGGTCGGAGGTGGGCAGGGTGGTCAAAGGGCAAATGCGGTCAAAAAATGGGATGAAATGCTAGAACCATTGTCAAATGTGTAGGATGATGAAACTTGGTTGGTTGTGGTAAATCAGGCGAAAAATTTGAAGGTCAATTCGGGTCATGCGGGGTTCATTCAGGTCAAATGGAATTAAATGCTTTAGCCCCCTTGTCAATGTGGTAGGATGATGAAACTTGGTGGTTGGGTCAAACTTCAGTGCCAAAAAATTTGAAGGTCATTTCAAGGGTCATGCGGGGGTCATTGAGAAGGTCCAAAAATGGAATTAAATTCTATAGTCCTTGTCAATTGTGGTAGGATGATGAAAAGTTGGTGGGGGTGGGCAACATTCAGTGCTGAAAAATTTGAAGGTCATTTCAAGTCATGTTGGGTCATCAAGGTCAAACCCACTAGTAGGTGGTAGGATGATGAAACTTGGTGGTGTGAGTCAGCATTCAGTTCCAAAAAATTGAAGGTCATTTCAAGGTTCATGCGGGGTCATCCAAGGGTCAAATCACTAAGTTAGTGGTGGGGGGGATAGGATGATGAAACTTGTGGGTGTGGTCAACATTCAGTGCCAACAATTTTTTATGGTCATGTCAAAGGTCATGTGGGGTCATCAAGGCAAAATTTCATAACAATGGAGGATGGTCATGAAAACTAATGGGTGTAGTACGCATTCATGGCCGAAATTTGAAGGTCATTTCAAGGTCATGGGGTTATTCAAGGTCAACTACTCAACATGTGGTGAGTCATGAAACTTTGTGGATGTGGTCATACCGAAATTGTGAAGGTCATTTCAAGGTCAATTAGGGTCATCTAAGGTCAAATAAAATACACAATAGTTGTATGGTCATGGGTAGTCAACATTTGAGACCGTCAAATGCACTGGTATGGCAGCAGACTCAGTGGTTAGAGAACCACTTATTTCCATCACAATTATCCCTGTGATCTTAAAATTATATCCCTCCATTTACGATCGCGACGGGCGGGGGGACCTTTGTGGTTCGAGAAACCGCCTTGTTGAATTTATGCCTTCCATCTTTAACCAATCAGATGACAGGGATCTATATATGAGTATATAATAAACGCTCTCTTTAAAAAAATTCACGCCCCGGGGCGTTATTACAGGACTATTGTCGGTATGTGCAAGTTTGAAAGAGTAGTCAAAATAATTATGTTATTATACAGAACATAATGGCTGGTATCTGACAATGGAGACTAACTTAGACCTGGGTTTAAACAGGGTTAGGTCAGACGTGAGATCGGTGACCACTTCTTATCGCTTTCCAATATCCCGAGCAGTAAGTTCTTAATGCATACTTCCTCAGCCGCTATTGACTGACACTGATATTACCAGCTACATCTTTACCATACTCGGGCCATCCTTCTAAGCCCCCCCCATCTCATCATCCTCCCCCATGAGGAATTGTTTACTCATACCCACGTCTACAGTAACTTCATTGTTAGAGATGATTGGAACGGAGACAATGGTCCACTCATGTAGGACTAACCCTGATTTATACCCAGGTCTAAAGTTTTAGACTACCTTTAGAATACAGCCAGTATGATTCTTTACCCAGATTGACCAAACTTTAGGATTTATACAAAATTCAGAAAACCTGACAACTTTTATCTAAATGGATCGTCATTCTTCATATAAAGTTAAAGGTCCATGGCCCGATCGCTAATAGCCTCGTCCCCCAGAAGCCCCGGATTTACGGAGTTGGTCAACATTTTGGTGTCAAGAATGCAAGCTACTTTTTTTATTTACCCTGTGAAATATATAGCGATAAATAGATGTTTGGGTTGGATGTTATGAGCAAAAATAACCATTTTGTCGACCAATTATTCAATTTTACACGGTGGTGCTCTATGGGGACTTAAAAAATCAACGTTTTAGCTATCATACACCAAAACGATTCAAATATTGGCGTGTGAAACTTTGCAGATGGAGTTTTGGCGGTCAAGTCATCAAACAATATGAAAACTTCATCTAGTGAAATGGGGCCATCCTCCTTTAATGCAAAGAGCAATCTCAATGAGGGCATTCACATAAGTTACAACTTTGTTCCATAACTGTTCCTGTTTGCTCCTGCAGGCAAGCAAGAACAATTACTGAGCAAAAACGTATTATGGCATGCAGAGCTGGGGGACCGGCGACAGCGACGCCAAGACAAAAGTATGAAGAATTAGCTGCAGTGGCACTGCTTCAAAATGCAGAAAAAACCAGGAGCTGAAGAAGAAGTACAACAATCACAGAAAGAAACAACAAAGCAATTGGTGAGTTGTTAAATTTATTTGGTGTTTGTATTTGTTTAATTCAGGTTAGGCTGATTCTTTCTTAGCAAAATATAGATGAAGAACAATGGGTTCTGAAATGTAGAATTGACTTCTAATTGAAAATTTCAGCGTATTTCAACTTGATTGCTGCTACCTTTCAGAAAATAATGGTATGGCCCTACTGACCCTGTGAATTGAGCAGGCTTTACGGAATGAGGGTAGAATTTGCACTTTATTCCAGAAAGGCTGCTGATTCAGCATGGCGTCACTAAAAGGCCATACGCTGTTAATAACAAGATAAATTAAAGAACAACCAACTTCTGTCGGTAGTGGGATCAAGTGCCAGGGAAAAGCTTAAAGTTGCTTCTGTCTCTTTTAGCTCAGTTATTCATGTTTTAAATAAAACAGCATTTGTTATAGTGCCTTTTCAAGGGTTAAAAAGCGCTTTACAATACAAAAGCAATCAAAGCAACAAAAACATTAACAAGAATGAACAAATATATTAAAACAATAATTGAGTCTTAAGATGCTTTTGAACAGAGGAAGTGTCATTGAATGGCAAGGTCCCTTGGAATAGAATTCCAGAGTTTAGGTGCTATACACGAGAGAGCATGAATATGCACCAACCAGTTTCTTCGTACGAGAAAACTTTTGAGGTAGTTCGCCACAAATGAAACTTAGATTGCCAGCGCACATACTTGAATAAACGTTCTCATGCAGTTTTGTCCATGGAATAAATTTGGCAAGATTGAATTGAAAGCAACAAAACAATTCATTAATTTGGTCCAAATTCAATACAATAAGAAGACTTCATTCTAGAACCTTGTTTGTACCCTTAGATATTCGTAGTCCAAAATGTTTTTTATTTTTTTTCTTTCCATGGAGCTCGTCGGATATTATTCAAGCACTCTGCCATCCGATGCGTCACATAGTTTTATCCGCTAGGGCGGCTTTGCCTCGCGGGATAAAATACGCAGACGCATGTATGCAGCGGTGTTGATTGTGCATGAAATTACTCTGTTGTAACATGTTTGAATCCCTACTCAAGATAAGATACCTACAACCGATCAATACAATAAAACTTTAAATTGATCTTTTTGCAGTATATCAGTTGCATTTACTCTTTTGAACTAGTTTATCACTACATATGTGGGGAGAGCGTGGCCACTGGTTAGGGTTTGGTGCAGGTCCCCGGTTCGAGCACCAGCGGGGGCCACTTGTTGGGATCTAATTGGGTACTAACATTCTGATTTTGGTACTAAATTTGAGTTGTAAGAAGATGAATCAACGAATTATGCTCTCGCCCCGTGGTTTCATTAGGCACTTGGGCTAACGAACCATGAGGAAATACCACGTCCCTTTCGGAGGGGAGATGCCTAAAGCTGTGGTCTCATATACATGGAGAATCATGCTTTGTTATGTAATCACAGCCAGTTTCGATAAGAGTAGGGTGAGGTGAAAGCCCTGGCTGTCCCCAATCCATCCTGGTGATCCCTGGGCATCATTGGAAAGCAGCGTTTTGAAACCTGGAATATTCCCTGAGGGGCGAAATAAGACAAACACAAACTGTGACAACATAGAATAAATTACTTAATCCAACAATTATAAGGAATACGAAGTAAGTAGGTCTATTGTACCCTGAGCATTGTTGAGAGGTAACAATACTGCCTATCTCACCACTGCATGCATCAGTTGTGCATTTGTCTATTCCTCTCATTCTTTCATGGCAGCTGTGAGATGTATTCTCTCCAGATAGTCTCATGTAGTTCTCAGCTGTTTGACCTCATGCAAAAATTGCATTTTCATTTTAGAAGATTTAAGCAGTGACAACACAGTTTTGACAACTGATATAGTAAGAGAATATTTCAGTAGCTTCCAACCAATGCATTGCTTCAAAGGAGGTTTTTGGACGGTAATGATGTGACTTGTTAGTGATAACATGGCTTTAAATTTGACAGTAGCTGATAAAAACTTGATTTAAGAGTGTTTCATCCCGAAAGATTCACATGACAATCGGTACGAAAATTCAAGGGAGCAATGCATGTGGAAGATACTGATATCTTCTCTTGATATAAGTAGTGATATGCTAGAGTATTAAAATCTTTAAAAGTAAGAAAAATCCACTGTGAGTATCTGCCAGAAAGGCCTACGAAGAACATGGGTGGATGTTTAGCGCCCTCTGTGCCCATTCTTATAAAGATTGTTTGTAAAACCTAGATTTCTAAGATAAACATATTTACCCACAATGAAATTTCTTAAAATTGGCACAGGATGTAGCTAATGAAAAATTCCAATATCCAAAATCAATGTCAAAACTGTGCGCTCATATTTTTGTATTATTCTGGTTTTCTCATAAAAGGAAGATTTAAAATGTGAGGTAATTTAAGATTTTTCAAGATTTGTAAACCCAACTCTATCCTGTCCAGATGAAAGAACGTCTTGCTGCTAGCAGGAGGCCAAGAAAAAAAGCCGAGGAGGAAAGGCTTGCAGAGGAGAAGTGGAAAGCAGAAAGAGGAACTCAAGAAACAAGAAGGAGAAAGAAAGGAAGCAGAGAGGAGTATCATTCCGAGAAAATGAAAATGCAGGGGAAATTTTGCGGGATGAGGAACTCTCCATAGCACCATAGTTCTGCTTCAGTAAAGAGGAAGATCAGTAAAGACATCATTTGATACCATTGTCCTGATAATTAAAAGGGGCATTTGTTGATGCATAGCCTCATCCCGACTTACCTAAAAAAGTGAGATTTTTATATCATCTGAACGTTGACCTAATTAGAGTATTGTGTGCCTTATCTGCATGCAATTTATCTAATCTTGAAGATCTTTGTAATTTTGTATTTTCTGTCTGTTAAACGGACAGAAATTACAACACAGTGGCCTGTGGAGCACGGTGATATAAAACATGTTGTGCATAACATTCAAAAGTCCATCAGGAATCAAACAAATTTTGGAAGACATTTCTCAGGGATATCTAGTGACCCATAAACCAAATGAAGTTTCTAGGATCACTAAATGCACCCTTTAAAGATTAGGGGTAAAATAATTTTTGTTGGATGATTCAGACACTTCTTTTTTCAGCCTATAATAATTCATTGTTAAGTAATAATAGGAGGTCCAGCCAAAAAATATATTCAAACAACCCCAGAATGAACCCACCACTCTAATCCACTTCCCTTTATTTGAAAACATTTTTGGTGTGTTAAATGTTTGTATCATTATTTCATGGCAGCTGTGAGATGTAATTCTTCTCACAGAAAGTCTCATGTATTTCAGCGGTGTGACCTCATGCTTGCAAATTGCCTTGTCATTTTAGAAAGATTTTAAGCAGTGACAACCAGTTTTGGACAAACTTGTATAAGTAAAGAGAATATTTTCACAGTAGCTTCCACAATGACATGCTCCAAAGGAGGTTTACAGGTACGGATGTGCTTGTTAGTGATGAAAACATGGCTAAATTGACAGTACTGATCACAAACTTGCATTTAAGAGTGTCTTCATCCCTAAACGATTCACATGACAAATCTGACAAAACTTACAAGGAAAGCAATGCATGTGGAAGATACTGATATATTATCTTGATATAAGTAGTGATATGCTAGAGTATTAAAATCTTTAAAAGTAAGAAAAAATCCACTGTGAGTATCTGCCAGAAAGGCCTACGAAGAACATGGGTGGATGTTTAGCGCCCTCTGTGCCCATTCTTATAAAGATTGTTTGTAAAACCTAGATTTCTAAGATAAACATATTTACCCACAATGAAATTTCTTAAAATTGGCACAGGATGTAGCTAATGAAAAATTCCAATATCCAAAATCAATGTCAAAACTGTGCGCTCATATTTTTGTATTATTCTGGTTTTCTCATAAAAGGAAGATTTAAAATGTGAGGTAATTTAAGATTTTTCAAGATTTGTAAACCCAACTCTATCCTGTCCAGATGAAAGAACGTCTTGCTGCTAGCAGGAGGCCAAGAAAAAAAGCCGAGGAGGAAAGGCTTGCAGAGGAGAAGTGGAAAGCAGAAAGAGGAACTCAAGAAACAAGAAGGAGAAAGAAAGGAAGCAGAGAGGAGTATCATTCCGAGAAAATGAAAATGCAGGGGAAATTTTGCGGGATGAGGAACTCTCCATAGCACCATAGTTCTGCTTCAGTAAAGAGGAAGATCAGTAAAGACATCATTTGATACCATTGTCCTGATAATTAAAAGGGGCATTTGTTGATGCATAGCCTCATCCCGACTTACCTAAAAAAGTGAGATTTTTATATCATCTGAACGTTGACCTAATTAGAGTATTGTGTGCCTTATCTGCATGCAATTTATCTAATCTTGAAGATCTTTGTAATTTTGTATTTTCTGTCTGTTAAACGGACAGAAATTACAACACAGTGGCCTGTGGAGCACGGTGATATAAAACATGTTGTGCATAACATTCAAAAGTCCATCAGGAATCAAACAAATTTTGGAAGACATTTCTCAGGGATATCTAGTGACCCATAAACCAAATGAAGTTTCTAGGATCACTAAATGCACCCTTTAAAGATTAGGGGTAAAATAATTTTTGTTGGATGATTCAGACACTTCTTTTTTCAGCCTATAATAATTCATTGTTAAGTAATAATAGGAGGTCCAGCCAAAAAATATATTCAAACAACCCCAGAATGAACCCACCACTCTAATCCACTTCCCTTTATTTGAAAACATTTTTGGTGTGTTAAATGTTTGTATCATTATTTTCAGCCAATTTGTGGCATTTTGCCCCCTCAATTTCATGAGTTACATTCTCATGCTTGCAATGAAGAAGAAATAATTTTTGATGAATTCTATTTAATGAGAGGAAGATCCTTTTGAGTTAAGAGATAAGTATTTTATGCATCAATAGGTCTCATTAACATTTTCGAATAATTTACACAATAGTGTTTTCTTTGCAGGTGACTGCGACGTGAGAGGATGTTATTGACATTGATGTCTCGGAAGACAAGAAGAAGGCGCTCTGGTAATAAGTGATGGAAGATAACAGTAGAGCTCAAAGCGAGACGTACAGGCTTGACGAAGCACGCACACAAATACGCCCAACGATGGTAGGCAGTATTTATATTAGTTTATGCTATTTGACCTTTGGTGGGTACTTGAGTTGCAGATGAGGCATTAAAGGTTTTATATGCATCTAGACCTTCATTCCACCACTCAAACCAGGGTGCACACAGTTATTGGCCAAGCTATAACAATCAACATGATTATCCCACACATCACCAAGCATGGTGAATGTTTGTATGATTGGCCAAAAAAAAATTATTTGTCCTTGCCTGTAAGATAGTATAATAGAGTGTAGCCTGATGTTTCCGTCCTAGCAGGGATCTTCATCAATAGCTTTGAGAGATCTGCTATATAGGATCGAAACGTCAGACCCCACATACTAGATACAGTTTACCTGCTCAGGCTATTTTTGTGGAGAGAAGGAAGCAGTGGTAAACAGCATTTAGTATTCTTGACTGTAGAAAATACAAGAAAGTACTAATATGGACATCTACCCAGAGAAACACTGGAACCTTATATTTAGGTTTCCAGGACAATTTTGCAAATGCTAACATAAATTCCAAGTTCACGCTGAGTTTGTGAATGCGTAATCTGACTTTCATTTCCACAAAAAATGGCGTTTCAATTTTCATTGTTGATCATTTCAAGTAAGTGGAAGTTCATACTTCTTCATTTTAAAAGATGGCATTTTGGTTTGACATATGTGTGCTGAATCTAAAGCAAATGCCATGATTTCAGAAGAAAATCAAGGTGCCATTGAGTATGGGCAAAATGGAACATTCTTTGTAATCATTTTAAATTTGCAAATATGAATAGTCTTACTAGTGAAATTTGATTCCAATGTTGCCATTAAACAGGAATTACAAATATATAAGATCATGTTATATGGGAAATGGTTATGCATCTTCTCTAAAAATGTATGTACCTCTAGAAAATTGAATGATCAATCATTATATAGGAAAACAAGATTTTAAAATGCATTAAAAAAAGCAAAAAACTAAAAAATTAAAAAAAATATTTTTATCACAAATTAATGCGCACATTTGCTAAATCGTCTGGGAAACCTATCTTATATTATATTACCCTTATATTAAAGGCACTATCAGTGAATTTTTTTGGCATCCAAAACATATAAAATCAGATTTTTGCCATTGTCTGTAAAACAAGAATAGGTATCCCTACAAGTTATAAGCCAAAAAGCACCAATAAGAACAAAAATTGGGATATTTTAGATTTTACTGTCCGTAGGACACTAAATTACAACACATATTTCAATGGAAATTCATATCTTTGAACCACAGCTGTTCTCTTACTTTTCTGGTCATTTTTCAGTTTGTAAAAAAATTGACTTACAAAGAATTCTTCATCCTTCACTTCAGGAGTTAGACAGAAGCGAAAATAAATATTAACTTCATTGTACATCTTCTTTTTCATCACAGCTAGACAACGGACTGAGGGAACGCAAGACGCAATCAAGATGCTGTAGCTGCGATAATTGGTTTAGGGGAGCGACAAAAGACCAAAAGACATAGTAGAGAGAACAAAGGAATGTAATATTCAGAATGCCAATCCCACTAATAAAGATCAAAGAATGCGTATGAACGACAAGTACATACGCAATGTAAATAGACTCGTGCGTAAGAAATAAAACTCAGCAACACCCACTACACTAAACTGAAATACTAAAAGTATGACCGGTTTACGCACAAGCCGGGCCTCTATTGTCCCATGCAATCGCACATGCAGTAACCAATGAAACTGCAAGAAGCTTCACAAGGGTTAGAGCTGAATTGAGGTGAAACAGGTTTTTTGTTTTCTCTACACATCAGGACGAAGCTATGAATCAGCCATGGATGTGTGGTAAATAGGGGCTGTCAATCTTAGGGTTACACTTATGAAGAGTTCCTATATTAAAGATAAGTCCATGGTCAGGATCACTAATAGCCTCTCCCCCAAGGACCCCAGATTGTACTGAAGTGGTCAAATTTAAAGCTCATTTTTTTATTTACCTTGTGAAATATTATGGCCTCTAAATGATGTTGATTTGATTTGCATGTTATGAGTGAAAATGTGCTCACGTTTTGGTCGACCAGTACACAGTAATCATGAGGATTACAAAGCATGTTTTTTAACAGGTTGAAATATCGATGCAAAACTGTGCCGGAATGGGGTTTTGGGGGAAGGCCTTCTATCAAGATGAAAAATTATAGACTTAAATCGGGTGCATCCCCCTTTCCCCTAATTCTAATACATTTCATTCACCTTTAGTTTTTGTATAATTAGTATAATGGCAAGGCTTCCACAGAGCTTACAGGAAGCCAATCATCTTCCATTTCACCCCTTTGTAGGAGGAGCGTGAACGTCAGATACACAGCACCAGGAACGATAGAGCGTGGTTCGTATGAGAGAACAAAAACCCATGAAGCTTAAGGCGGATCAGAACACACAGGCTTTCAAGAGCATGGATGGAAGCCGAAGAAAAAGTAATGTTATGTTAACTACCTATCCATTCTTTTAAATGCCAAGCACTTGACAAGAATGGCAGTAGACTTGACTGGGAAAAAAGTGGGGAATTAGGAAAATACATTCTCGAGAAATGTTGATAATTTGGAGGGAAATTTGGTCATTTCAATAAGAATACACAAAAATTGAGGGAAATATTTATATCTTGGAGGGGAAATTTAATTCCCAGGAAATTTGGCCCATTTTCCAGCTCTGCAGGAGTACCATTTTTTTTTTTTAAATGACCAGCGCGGGGTTTCGAACCAGCCGACATCCGACTGTTAGGTGAACAGAAGATGCTCTAACCTCTAAGCCAACATGTCTTATATTTAGGAAATGAAGTAGTAATTATTTTAGACTTGGCTGTGTTAGGATTTCCGATATATAACCCATTACAATATTGTCTATATGACCTATTCTTGCACATACAAACATAAGGTATGCCCATGTTGAAGCAGACAATATGAGGGTTGTTTTACAACTCAGGGTACATTTGGGCTTAACACCATGCAAATAAAAATGGATACACCTTTTATATGAAAGCTACCCATGCCCAATTATTGGCTACTTCTCGCTCTACCTACAACCTTGAAAGAAACTGGTTCTGAATTTGAAAAATGCTCATATAAAGGACCAAAATGCATGCATCCTTTCTGGACAGAATCACCATATTGCTCTTTGTAAGTGTTCCAAGAGGTTAAATCATTAATCAAAGATTAAGATTTTGAAACTCACAACTGAACTCCAAAGAATTTCTTTTAGTTTTGAAACCAATATAAAGTTATCTAAAATTGCTCATAATTTTGTGGACCAGGTTTATATACTTATTTATTTATTTAAACCTTTTCTTAGGCAGGGTAGCCCCTCAGTGACAAGAGCCTGATTGCCAAGGAGGGCCCTGCAATATACACATTGTACAGAAGAAACTTATACAGACATTAACATAAGATAAAAAATACTAAAACAGAACAAAATCAAAATAAGCAATGAGTATAAATGAAACTATAGACATCTACAGTAGTACAAAAATGCTTATGTGGGATTTACAAAATGTCGATGCTTTAAGCTGAGATAGACTCATTGTATTATTTAGGTACAGCGGATATCAGAAGGAAGACTGTTCCATTTTGGTTCTCTCATGGAACTACGTTCCCTGCTTTAGGTTTCCAAGTGGTTCACTCAACATTGTATGTGCGTTTTAAAGAATACAAAAAATGAATACACAGGGGTGGGATTAAGATGAACCCAGATTGATAACGTTCCTTTAAGTAAGGGAAGTATAAGAATAGAGGTGAGGTGAATTGAGGAATGTAGGTGTTATTATAATTGAAGTAGAAAACGAGTTTGTATTAGCATTGAAAGGTATAAGATCATGTTACATTCGCAATGCATTCTAGTTTTGTCATTATTTTTCTTATTATTTGTATAATATCTCTTAAACGTCATATGTTTTGCCATTATGTTCTGTAGCAATCCTCAAAATGATGATGAAGCCTGGGACACAAGAAGCTGCCAACTTTCAGGAGACAGAAATTTGCCCAAGGAACAATTAGCATATCAGTACAGGAGCAAAAACAGTACGTAAAATGTATCACAAATTATGTATGTGGGGTTAAAACGTCAAAATCGGCAGATGTCGGCCCAATGCTAGTCTTTTGAACAGGGCTTTGCACTGGATGCATGAACATACGCGTGCGTAAAAAGCATGATCGAAAAGGCTAGCGTCTGCAGAGTTTCTGACATGAAGTATGAACTTACCTTTAACCTACAACCTTGCTCAGAAGATGTCATGGGGACAACTTGCCCTTAATTTCATTGAATAGTAGTTGGGGAGGACACATTCGTCTTTATTATCTTTCTCTGAAATTTCTTCAAACCCCTCCCTGTCCATCAAGCAGTGTTGTAGTAAATAATTACATTTTTTTAATAATCTGTGACATGTCTAGGCAAATGGTGCAAGGCACTTTACACTACCTGTTAGGGGCTCAGTACCCCAGAGATAAACCAAGAACACCAGTACAGATTTATGGAAAGAGGTCCAATTTTAGATATAAATTTAGCACATTGCATTCAGTGTGCTTTTGCTAGGGCAACCTTGCTCAGGGGAGCTTGGAATGCACTTCAGTAAGCAAAGTGCCCCAACCCTTCTGGACAAGATTGTAGATTTGTGCTGGTACTGGAACATGAACACCCTACACTTTTTTGGAAGTAGTAGCCTTATATTGAGGTTAGGGACACCTTCAATTTCTTCAAATACCCACTACAACCAAAATCACTCCTACTGAAATCAAGTGCACTGTCTGTGGCCTTGTTTTGATTTTTTTTGTGGGCCACCAGCTATAGCTGGCAGGACCACTTAGCAATCTGTTGTGCATGTGGATATTTGTGTCACTAAATTGTTAAGTTTTTTTTTAATTGACCTCAATTGAGAAGTTGAAGTTCAATTGGAATCAAACTTGTGTCATAGGTGCACCATGGAATCCCTCATATGATGAGGTAAAAGGTCATGTGCCAGGGTCAAAGGTCATGTGCCAGGGTCAAAGGTCATGTGCCCGGTCAAAGTAGTGAGGTCAAGTTGTAAAATAGGGCTCCCAAAATGTAAAATGCCCTACATTAAAAAGTTCAACTGAGTAATAGGTGCAATATGGATCCCTCATTTGTGATGAGGTTCAAAAGGTCAACATGCCAGGGTAATGTGAGGTCAAGTGGAAGATAGGCTGGGCCGGCCCACGGCTTATATCGTTTGAATTAGCATGCGCGAAAGCCGAGAACCGCAAAATTCTAGGTTACTTTCAGAATTACTGCCACATGCAATTGATGATTTTGACCCTGCTGCAAATGTTTTATTTGGTACCAGATGTACTTTGATGAAAGTTATGCGACTTGATTTTGTAGTTGGCATTTCCAGTTGCCATTTAAATATGGAAAAACAATTACTGGATCAGTTGTAATTCTGAATACCATTTCATGCAAATTGTCTGGGGACTGTAGACGTTTTGAAAATTCCAGTATCAGTTCAAATGAGGCCACTGACATGTATTGATGTTATGGTAAGTTTGAAAGTACATTTTGCAATTTTCAAAACAAAACTAGAACAGAAAAGTTGTAGGATTCAGTTGAAAATGCACCGAAACTATTTGCAAAATATCAGCCCAAGTCCTGTAATATTTATAACCAATCGAGGCATTGTGATAGTTAGTTATATTGTGTAGTAATGACAAATTCCATTTGAATTATAATGGAATGATAAAGTTCACACCAGCTCACAACAGTAACACATTAATTCATTAGTTCATGTAGTGTACATATGTACGTAATTAACTCACACAGATCCTTAAAATGCATCGAATCCCATAAGATTTCTCAAATTAATGTATTTGGTCAAAAAGGAATTTCTCAGAATATGAGTATTCCAGTGCCAGCAAAGTGCGAAACGTCTTTACAAGGCTAGAAGTTAGAGATTGTTTCATATATGTGTCAGATGGCAAATTACAACAATTGTGTATACCATTAAGATAATAGGTTTTAAGTGGGTATTGTTAGTAAACAATTTATTGTAACATTTGTGTGTTCAAACGGCTTTCACCAAAAGTTGCGAGATCTTTTGGAGGAGGACTAAGCTACAGATCTCACAGGGAACATACCCACAACCCCACCCACAAACAGATTTTAATACCTTTTTTGTAATTGATCATTTCACACACTTTTGATTAAACCTTATTGAACCAGCTTTTCAAGTATAACCAATTGGCTGCTGGTGTCAGTGCAGATGCAATAATGCAGTGCAAGTGCGCATCTTTACAAATGGTCATTTTCGGTCGACATTTGATTTTTTTATTGGAGGAGTCTATCAATGTTACAATAACAGAGCAGTGACTAGGTAGCAAAGGACTTATCTTGTCCGCAACTTGTGTTCCTAGGACCACATCTTTTCGACTGTCTCATGGCGCGCTATTTTTCATGATTATGATGGTGACTTATTCCGTATGGTATTTATTTAAGTATACAAAGAACAACCTTCTGCCTGCTCGGATTGCGTGGCGGGTCTATGGTGCTCGGTTAACGGAACTGTCATGGTTGAAACTGTAAACGCAAAATTTTAATTTATTATGCATTATGATTTTTCGAGGAGGTAGTAAGTCAATTTCAACAAAAACATCAGAGTCAGCTGTTGAAATAGAAAATAATGAATAGCGCCCTTATGAGACGAGTCGAATAGATGTTGTCTGGAACACAAGTTGCGGACGAGATAAGAAATTTGCCGCTCTAGGTAACTCTGTGCAGTATTCCACATAGGGTTTTTCAAGATTTGTGATTGTATTTGAAAGAGGGTTATATTTGTTGTGACTAATGAATGCACATTGCATGCCTATTTTTCTAATCAAATGAACTTGTGGGTTTGGTTCTTGTTGTGATGTGATGTGTGTAACCTTTTATTAATATCGCAGTCACAATCCCATGGACTTTTTTTGTGTCAAGTACCTGCTGCATGTGCTGCCATATGGGTGAGTAAAAAAAAAGTACAACCAAATTGAGTGATTTTTAGGGGAAAACCCTCGTGCTATTCATATATTTTTCTTGTAGTAATTCCCGTTTTGTAGTCTTCATAATAAAAATACGGCATTTAAAAGTGATCAAGCGTTCAAAAGTTAAGTTGCGGAAGTGAAAGTGCCCGATGTGAAAGACTCGCGAACAAGTTACACGCTAGAGAACCCAAACGAGCACTCTTGATTCTACGTTCAGCTTTTGGGTTTGCAGCAGATCCCCATTTATTACAACATTTGGAATAAATGTCAGGGAACCCCAGTGACGTAACCAGCTGGGGGTGAGGGCGTGGGAGGGGCAGGTTAGGGTTGGATCCGCACTCAAAAGAATTGGCCCAATCCCTAGCCCCCAAAAGAGACCAGGAAAAGTAATAATTTGATAGTATTGACAGGTTACCGTGTTCACCTTTGCCTAATGGGTTTTAGTGACGCCCAAAAAGTTAGGTTCCAATCGCCTGGTCCCTTCCCTCCCCAAATGAAAATGTTCTGGTTAAATCGTTGGGTAAGAATGTAAAATGAAACCGTATGTCAAAAATACTAAAGAATATTTTACAAAATCAATTTTTGGACTGACGCAACAACATGCATCATTCTTTTCTTTTCTTTTGATGCAACGTAGTAAACTTTCCATCTAAATGTATAGGGGACGGATAACAGACTAAAGCATTAAAATGTTCCATTTTTAAAACAATATACTATCGATTTCAAATTAAATCTGAAGTATTCTGCATTATCATTCACACACATGCATGAGGAACATTTGCAATCCCCGGCGCCAAGAAATCAACCTGTTAATTTATTTTGAGCCCTCACGCTGCGCAGTTAATGAGTCTCATGTGTACATTCAGGGAGCAATTTGTTCGGGGCAGATAATGGATACCTTCACAAAAAGAACTGTAGCCTTTGAATGACTTGATCGATTTCAAAAATTAAAAAATATTGTGAAATCTATAAAGCACACTATCTAACACAAGAATTAATTTGGTAAATTCCGTTAAGGTTTCTTCATAAAAAATCCCTCATTTGGTTGTACTTTTTTCTGACTCACCCTGTATGTATCAATTTCCCTTATGCTTTGTTCCGGTGCTGCTTCGCAGAAAAGTGTACATATTTTCAGTAAGGTCAAAGGGATTTTTAATCAATATATGGTGCAGTCCAATTCAACCTGATGTTGTGTAAATTCTTGATGGTTATTGAGATTATTTCAAAGTGTTATTGTGTTACAGATTTTAATGATAAAAAGGAGTTTAACACCACTAAAACATCATTTCACTGTCATAAGCCATGGTTGAAAAGTTGTTAATGATAAAAATACCCTTTTGGAAATAATTCAAAAATCCACTTTTAATGATAAAAAGGAGTTTAACACCACTAAAACATCATTTCACTGTCATAAGCCATGGTTGAAAAGTTGTTAATGATAAAAATACCCTTTTCGAAATAATTCAGAAGTCCACTTCATACACCTTCAAAAATCCACTTCATACAGTGAAGGAGCCAGAAATTTTGTTTTTACCCATTTTGAGAAATGCTCACAAAAAAATCCTACCCATGATCAAGACAGTCTTTGATATTTTGCTTGTGTGAATGATTAACTACAAAACCGCACTATTTTTTTTAACCACAATGTATTTGCCATTACAGCTAGCTATTGTCAGTATCCAAGTCCCAACCACAGCTGTCTGTGGTCGGGCGACCTTGTCTCACCAACTGATCTGTACACACGACAAGCTCAGTGGCCTCACCACCTTGTCTGACATGTTACTTCCAGGGTTTTATATATTTCAAGATTTTTTTTCTAGTGGGAGGGGGCTATTTTGCCATATATGGGCATTAATGAGTTATTCAAATTAATATGGCCAATCAAGGGTGCTATATTCCTGACTGACACATGCACAGCGACAATGTTATCCAGTGAGTATGAGCTATTGTGTGTTTGCATAAACGAGTGAGAACATCAGATTGTTGATTGCATATTGGGTGCTACCGAGTAAAAAACATCATAGCCCTGGTGCCGGGCCCTTTGCTCTTGTAGGAACAAAAAATGTATGGCAATTGCAGTGTACTACTACATACTTTTGTCTCGTCTTGAAGTAATGAGTGGCACGCGCGCGTACACCAAGTGCCGCCTTTCAGTTGCAGTGCGCTTGTGCTTTACCTACGCGCACGCTGAAGTCGGTTCACTGTATAATGCCTGCATCGCTACTTCATACTTCGAGCTGGACAGAGTATAGTCTGGATGGGTGAACAAAATCAATTTTACCGTTATATTGGTTTCTGCCTTGCCTACTGCGAGCCGCTGAGTTGTGCTTAAGTATCAATGTGTTACAAATTTTCAGGGTATAAAGGGAACAAGACAAGAAAAGAAAATCTGGGACTACACTCATTGCAGGGTGTGTGGCATGTTGTGGCTATGATGTGGACATCTATGTGCAATATTCCTTCCCTCCCACATCCACTTAACCCTGATGGGTATGTGCTGCATGTTACTTTAACCAGAATGGGTTTAGTAGTTTTTTGTTGTCTGTTTTTTGGGGGTTTTTTTTGTTGAATTCAAAGTCTAGGGTCCAAACGTATGCTCGCCTTGGACCAAAATTGCAAATAAGTTACGAACATAGCTGTTGCTATTATCCAAGAAGGTGGCACATCCTATTTTTTTTAAAGAATCCTTGCCAATCTGAAAAGAACTTTTTTATTGCATGACTTTATTGAACCCAGTGGAATTGAAATCCAGCACCAAATGCTCTTTGTTTGTCTAATATGCAACAGTTGATTCATCCATAGACTTTAGATAATTTGGTGGATAGGTTTCATGCTGCTAATTTGAAATAATTTAGGGTTCTTCAGGATTTCATGAGTAAAACGCTTGTTTGGCCCGAGGACAGGCCGGCGCGGGTGTCGCGAAGCGACCCCCGCCGGCCTGCCGAGGGCCAAAACAAGCGTTACTCATGAAATCCATGAAGAAACCCCGTTCACACATCATTATTTTGCATTTTTGTACTTAAATCCTCCAAAATCAGCTGCAAAGTCACTTTTTCGGTCATGTTTTTTTTCGTCTTCTTCCCCACTTGAGAATAACAGCACGATCGATGTATTCAAATGGGATGTTCCATTACAGAAATAGGGATGTGCTCGAATGGCACTAACGTGCAAATATGAAAGCATGTTTTGTGCTTTATTCAACAACTATTCCGCATAAATACAGTTTTGTTTAATAGTCAAGTATATTGGGCTTCAATATTTATTTGAGGACAATGAATAGCCATCAGCAACCATGTCATTTACAACCGCCTACCTAGTTCTACATGCTTCCAAAAGTGATAAGAAATCGATTACTGCTGGGCCATAAACGTTGTTTATGACCGGCTCACAACCAATCACAAACGCGGAAATCTCCTTATGATGTGTGAAACACCAGTTTATAGTAGTCAAATCTAGAGTTTACTGGCAGGTGAATGTTTTTACATTCTTTGCAGTTTTCCAATTGTCCAATTTTAGTGTAACCACTACATCTGACTTATTGTCAAGTTGCAGTTCATCCAATAAAATCACTTTGCATTGCAAACTCATATTGTCCTAAAGTGGAAAAATTGTCATCAGCACTTTTAATGCCCAGTTTGAAAGGGGAATTAGCTTTGTTTGAAAATAAAATTCAATTAAAAAAAACACCCACAAGTTTGGACTTAAAAAGGAACTAGTCAATACAATTACAAAAGGGAGAATCACTTGACTCAGGAGTCAAGAGTACACTCAGGAGAAATCTAACTTCTATTCAACCAAATTTCACATTTGATCAACCTAATGTGGGGACCGTCCAAAAGACCAAATTTTAAGAAGACCAAACTATAATCCGCAGGGATAATCCTATTATGCGGATTTAAGAGATGGGCTAATTGCCTATTGAATTAGAAGGTACCGCAGTGTTGGTGCAGATTTTTAGGGTAGAGGGATGGTTGATTGTGATTGATTAATGCATGTAATTGTGTAGGCGAAGGCAACGCGATGATTGGTTTTTGTTCCCCAGTTGTCAATTATTACAAAATGATTTTCTGCCCCCTGCAGAAAGAAAATCTCTCCCCAAAAAGTAAGAAAACCTATCCTGCTACCCCAAATAAAGACAGCCCGCAAGTCATGAATTAAGCAGTGGCGTACCGATCGGGGAGGCTGGGGGAAAGTTGCCCCCTCTGGTTCAAAAAAGCAGGATGATATCAGACCAAAATATGCATTATCATCCCTCTTTTTCTGAATTTTGATCAATTTCTGCCTAAATTTGGACAAAATTAAAGTAAATTTAGCGATTCAGGCCGTAAGTCATGAATTATTGTCACCCTTTTGATACCCCACTCTAGTATATCAGACAAGGTGCGGTCTTGTCTTATCTGAACTATCAATACAGAAGTGCAACTCCTTATGAATAGAATTGTCAATTAGATAATTAGGTCTTTTTTTAGAATTTGGTCTTGCGAGGGAATGCCCTTTATGTCATAACTTCAAGTGTGTTCAACCTATTTTGGAGGTTTTTGATTGATTGGACAACTAGTCATGGCTAACAAACTACATATTAAAAGAACTTTCCATTTCAAGACAAAATGAGTTTGTAGTGTTAGTGGTCTGATCGCTGATAGCCTATTTTTTCTCATTTACCCTGTGAAATCATAGGGCTAAAGGATGCTTGGTTTGGATGTTATGAGTGAAAATGTGCCCTGTTTTGATCAACTTTGCACAATGGGGCTTACAAAATGATGTTTTTAGCTCCCGTATCAAAACAGATTGAAATATCAGCTTGAAACTTTAGAGATTGTTTATTTAGGGTCAAGGTCATTAAATCAAGATGAAACTAGTAATTAAATCCGGCCATCCCCCTTTAAAGCAACCTAACCCTAAACTTTAACCCTAAACCCTAACCCAAGGAAGCAGACAAAGTGGGAATTGGACAAAATAGAACTAGACAAGGTGGTAATTTCCACTAAAGGGAGTATTTATTATGATGTCATCATCAGGTCATGGACCAGAGGCTAGACTGGAATGTCTTCCCAAGAATGTATGAAGTACAATAGAATTCATCTGCTACACCTACAATCCTTGCAAAAAGTCTTGGAGCACTTAAGTGCATTCGGGTGTAAACAAATATCCCTGCTCCCCTGTACAATGTTGTTCAGAGGCCAACGTTTGATCGTGTTGTGAAGGGGTCTCAACATTGTCTGATGGGGAGGGGGGAAGGGTAAAACAATTCTCCCAGCTTCTGCTTTCTCTTGGAGTTTGGAGAATGGTTATATTCACTCACAGCAAAGTCTCATGCTTGATTGCACTAAGAAAGTGGGGGGTGTTCAAAGTACTTTTTGCAAGGATTGTAGGCCGGCTACAGAACTTCATCTGTGATATATATTGACCTCTTGACATCTCATGCAAGTGGACCATATCTAACTGTTGTGTTATTTTTCTACGCAGGCATTGCTCCAGATGCAGATGAAGACCCTGAGACAGGCAGTGCACCAACACCGCCCCCCGAGCAGGTCCGCATCAAAGCCACCAAGATGAGTGACGCAGAGAGGAAACGACTGATAAAGGAGAAGAGGCGTAAGAAAAAGGAACAAAACCGTCGACTCAGTAGTGTGGCAGCCGCGTCAGATATGGATGCATTGGCTCGGATGATTGATGATAAGAAGAAGCATGCCGGAGATGAGGTGATGGAGGATGCTGTATGAGTGGAAAAGGTTAAATGAAATTTTGGTTACAAAAAAGGATGCAAATAGCAGAGAGATGTGGTAATGCAAGAAAGTTGTGTACAGTTTCATGATCCAGAATTGCCAGAGTGGGGGCGCAAGGAAGAGTTACAAACCGTGTTATCGGCAAGCAGACTTATATTCAGAACTCTTTAATCAAGTAGGGTTACAATTGTTTTGTGATCTCTTCACAGGCAACACTTGCAATATGTCACTGTTAAAGCATACACAAATTTTTAGATTTTTTTTTTTGCACACCGTTGCATTGTACATGGATAATGAACTATACCAAAGCTCGAATTTATCTAAGTATCGCAAAAGAAGGAATTTTTTTTAATTAGGATAATTAATATTGAAAATAGATAATAATTCAGTGGCTACTGGAAAGGTCCTTGCAAAATGATATGGCCAGGAAATAGTGCCTATTTGTTCTATTGGTTCGGGCAAGTCAAGTTAGAGGTCATTTTCATGAGGTGGCACTATTTTCATTATGGGTGGACAGAAATTTGACCTTTCCAGTTCCGCTGTTATATTACAATCAGGGATCCTGATTCTTATTACAAAATCGCTTCTTTTATGACAAATACGCACTTTTGAGCATTACCATTCACATGTAAAGTTTACTAGACAATACCAACACCACTGTGCAAAAATCTCAAATTTTGAAAATTGGGGGCACTCTTCAAAAAATGTATTGTTATTGCTTTAAATTGTATGACCTTTTGTAATCACCTGTCACCAGAAGTACTTGTGAAATAGGGGGTGTTTTTGGTAAGCAAATGAGTAATGTACATTCATGTGGTACTATACAAATACTACATGGTTAGAGGGAAATTGGGCACACTCACCCGAAGGGTGAGGAGTGATAGGCCCATAGCCAGTACCAAGGGCAAATAGTGTGCCCTATTTTCCAATATAAACCATGTATTTGTTTTATTATACCTCACTTTGACTCTGGGGACGAGGTTGTAGGGAAACAGTTCAATCTATTCCCTAGGGAAATAGCACGCGCAGTAGGAATCAGCCAATGAAATAGCATAACAAAACAAAACTGACTAACAGCACCCATTAGTTTATTCCATCATGCATAGAGTTACACATGGCAGAATTAATGCATGTAAACAAATGGGTGCAGTAAGCCAGTTTGCTCCATTCATTTTGCTAAGTACAACAAAACAGGCCTTTGTGTTAAAGGTCCAGAAAGACACAGATTATAATGGAAAAAATGTGTGTGTGTTTATGTACGTGTGTGTGTATTCATCAAATATTTTTAAAGTTCAGAGAGATTATAATAATCATGTAATTATTAAACATTGTATCTAAGTTCACATTCGAGTCTAGATAAAATCATATTTTGGCTTATAACTTTATCTTTATCTAGATAGATAGAAGATGAAACAAGCATATGTGATGTGATCAAGCAAAATGAGTCTGAAGTCGGTCAGATTCAATTTTTACTTTTTCAAGTAGGGGTATGCACCAATTAAAAAGCTACATTTTGCTGAAATCCCCATTGAAATTGACCTATTACTTTAAAAGATATGATCAGTTGAAGGGTAGCCAAAACAATAGGAAACAAAAGACATTTTCTCCTTTGTTTGGCTATATTTCAAAATCAATATTTGCGACTTCCGACTCATTTGCTTGATCACATCACATATGAGGTGACATTGGATTGGCTTCGAGTCTAGCTGGCTGCATGTTTTGTGTTCTTTGTATGACCTACTTGGTGCAACAAGTTGTAGAGTTGTATATGGCCCAGGGGGCCACTTGTATTCAAAGATGGATATGATGTGTGAACAAGAAAACGCGTAAAAAGGGTCTCTTTTTTCAAACAGGCGATGTACGTGCGTACATTGATTAGGGTATCAAAAACAGCAAAATGTGGAAAAAAGGGTATGTTTTCTTTCTTAACCCTGAAATTGTGATGTATGGGTTTAGGGTATGTGACACTCAAATTAAGCAAAGATCAAAAATAAGCAATGCAAGATAATAAAGGGTATAATTAATGACAATGCATTGCTTACTTGTTTAGGGTAGCAAAAAGTGACAAAATACTTCTTTAGTGTACGTAGCAAAAACAGACAAAAATACTTGTTTAGGGTATGTTTTTTAGTATGTGGAAATACTTGTTTAGGGTGCATTTTGTGAGTCTGTTGACGCATCATATCCACCTTTGAATACAAGTGCCCCCCCCCCCCGGGATAAATGGAAAGGACACACTGCAATGAAGGACAACCTGCTTTAATCCATACAAAAATGTAATTTCTAATACAAAAGACATACCCACTGGCTGTCCAGGTGAATTAGACCATAGAGATAGATTTAATAATAGGCTAGAGGACGGACGGCCATCTTGATTCAATGAGCTCACTGGCAGACGCTTAAATGTTACCACCCAAGCCCAGAATACGTAAACCTTACAGCATGGCAAAATGCACTTTCTCGTTGATTTCGCCAGGCAACCCTCCCTTATAAAATGACCCTTAGACATCCAAGAACATCATCAGGCATGTGGTTTGTTCAGAAAGTTTACCATAGCAAAGATCAGGCATGATGTTTTTTGCAGATTTTCATTATGGCTTCCAAAATAGCACAGGCTATAGTATGTTTGTAGTTGATATTATGAGTGTGACATATTTAACAAAGTAGTAATGTGCACAGTTTTAATATTTTTATTGATATGGAACTTTGACCTCGGTAGGTGGGAAACAGCATCCACCAACTCTCTTGTTTTTATTATTGGTAATCAGCGAAATTAAGCGTGTCCGTGCCCATATAAAGAATTAACCAGGAACGGTCCAGAGGCCTTGGATCAGACAAAGAACATAAATTCTGCAGTGTGGCAGTCTCAAATTTCCACACATTTCATCATGTCAGGTCACATTTGTGACTTTAAAAGAAAAGGTGCTTTGGCTTGTAGATAGAGTTTGAAAAGTATATTATTCTCTGTGTGATATAAAAGACTACAACTTAACACTGGCATTTTACATGCAGTTGAAACAGAATTTTCCATCCATTTACTTTTATTCATAGGATCGTAATCTATTTTATAGTCTCAAATTTATTTTTGATCCTTTAAGGTTACTTGTAGTGCTGCATGTGCATATTTAACATAGAGCACTGTATTGTGTTAGGTTAATGTAAAATCACTGTGTGGTCCAAATTAAAATACCTGTTGTGATAGCCCATTATTTACATGGCCAAATTCTTCATATATAGTATAAGCTAATTTCTGGACTTTGAGTTAAAAATAAAATTTTATGGTCCCACAGAGAGGATTAAAAGTGATGAAATTCATGTTTCGAAAAAGCATCATCATTAAAGTTATAGAAATCTCATCAAATTTTATAGCATTCCAAATCATTTATTCTCCAATAAATCCTCACACAGCAGTATTGCTGTGAATGTGAGGTGAACCCGGCCACCCCGTTAGCGGGGACAAAACCAGATTTAAAACTTTGCTACTACTACTACTTATTGGATCATCTGCTAAAAAGTCTACATACCTCTATCTGCTTTAAGAAAGTGAAGACCATGAAAAATGTATAATTTAAATTAATTGGTATCACAGAATTGAATTCTGTCTGAAACATGGGCCTTCGTGGAAAATGTATAAATTTACATTAATTGGTATCACAGAATTGAATTCTCATACGTTATAACGTGGGCCTGATTTTGATAAATTTGCATTGCAGGCCTGTGCAGGGAATTTTGACAATTCACAGGAAGTTTCCGTAACCTGACCCTTCTGACACACTTTTTTTCTGACACACTTACGAATTTGGAAACCTAGCTTTTACGGAATAAAGCGCAGGTTTATTCTGTTAAGGTTTCCGAATTCACAAGTGTGTCTGAAAAAAGTGTGTCAGATGGGTCTGGTTATGGAAACTCCTCAATTCACAACTTACATTATTCTGCAGCAAGTAGGCCCTCATGAGCAACATGAAGGGAAATGTTACTTAATACAATTTCATATCACTGGTTGAACTTGCCATTCACATTGATAACATTAAAGGCGACTCTGATTTTCCGTGGATGAGCCCTCGATTTTCCAACAAATAGGTTTTTTTTTTTAAAATGTTTTACATAATGTTTGTCCACTACTAATCACTGTGTAAAATAGCTAAGCTCTAATCGATGTCCTTTACATAGAAAATCAAAACTTTGTAATAAAATTCCAAATCCCGAATTTTTGTTACACTCAGTATCCTTTGTACTCGTATGCTATACATAAATATTTACTACATCAAAACAAAATATACGATTCGTCTCAAACTTTGGAATTGAGCATTTTAGGTGACTATCTTTGATAACAAATTATATTTTGAAATCTCCGAGTCTGCCTTTAACTGATGCCATTTGAGGGGCTCTACATACAAATCAAGACCATGCAAAAAGTTAAGGCAAGGTTTTTTTGCCTATTTTATTTGGGCTAGTTCGTGTATCAACTGACCGTTGGTGTCCAAATATGTCAGTGTAATTGTTGGATACCTCCAGACTTGCATATCCCACCTTAATAAATTACAATGTTGACACTTACCCGCCAAGTGCTGTTGCATTACAGTATTGATTTATCAGATATTTGTGTCAAAAGAGTGTGACAAAATACAAGTTGTAATAAGTTTGTAATTTCAATAGCAATAATAAGGCAAAAAAAAAACAAGTTTGTCTCAGAAGAAATGTGAAAAACCGCAATGTGAAATGTGTGTGTGTTTATTTTTTTAGAAAAATGTAATGCGACATGCGTTTGTTAATGCATTTTTGGGCCACTTTTTTTAATTTTTTGCCGCGAAAATTCATTTTTTTCTGAAAAATTTAAAAAAAATTTAAAGTGAGTAAAACCTTAAAAAAAAAATTATGCGGACAAAAAGCAATTTTAAACCTAATGTGCGCGGTCTTCTGAGACAAGCTTGTTTTTTTATTGGCCTAAGTATGTTTCTTTTGTGGTCAGTGTGAAAAGGTAGATTTTGTGTTTCCCTCAGTTAAATATTGTCCGACTAGGTAGATGAATCTGTAAATGAAAGGTTCATGTATACCTCGTACGTATCGGCATACGCGATTGGTCAATATGCGTCACGTGACCATGTATAAATATCTGTTTATACAGGCTGCCATGACGAACGCCGAAAATGGTCAAAAGTCATGCAATTTCAGACTGAATTTGATATGCAATGATTTAATTTGTAAGTAATAGTTAGTAAAAAAGTATGGATACATGAACGGGGTTCATCATAGTATTTTGGGTATGAACGTTGTTTATGCCCTCGGGCATGCCCTAGGGCATAAACGTTCATACTCAAAATACTATGAATTGAAACCCTAATTGAGGCTCATTTGTGAAATTTGACTTACGAAAAAAAGATCTTCAAAAGAATAAGAAAAAACGAAGGAGACTTAATCCAATCTTGTAAACAAGAATTTTGCAAGCCTCAGTGCACACCAAATGTATTTATAGATTTTTAAAAATCTCTTTGTAATGGTTTCTTATTTGTAAAAAAACTATGTATTAGTATGATTTTTTTAGAAAACTGTGGTTTTGTGTGTGATCTTATGAACAGCACCTTGATAATATAGAATAATATATTCTTGTCATCTTTATCGATCCGTATTGTACAGTAGTATCTTCTTGGTATAATGGTAAATCAATAAATGAATCAATTTAGATAATTAGGTTCTTTGTGTTCTCTGTTTTTTGTCTTGCCCTTGAGCTTGCTCAGAGCAGTAAAGGTTACGACCTTTACAGCCCATCTCAAAAACAATTGTGCAAGAGAAAAGTGCCCTCTTTCACAATTAGAAATTAGTGTTGTGACATGGTGCTTACGTCACTCCTTGTCTCTGTTCAATTGCTTGTTTTAATCTCGGGATATGTTTAGTTAACAACAAAAGGGTAAAATCACAATGTGCCACTTTTACTAACCGAAGTGATGAAGTTTATCCAATAATTCCAACCTCTTTATCCTTTGTAATTCTGAAACCCTATTGAATATTACTAATTGAAAGGAAAATACTGTTGAGATTAAAACAAAGCAAAATGAGTAGACAACTGGTATTTGAAAGCTCTGTGCCCTTGACGTGATGTTTTAAGCATCATGTCACAAACATATTTTATAACTGCCAAAGAGGGTGCTTTTTGCTGCACAATTTTTTTAGACAGGCTGTATATTTCAGGTTTATGTGGGTGCAGATATGTTAAGGTTTATTTGGGTGCAGATATGTAAGAGACATAATGCCTAACTTTGGGTGGGAGGGAAGGATGACCTTAAGGAGGTTGGGATCAAAAGTCATGTATAGAGCTGGGAGTTACCGTTTAATTTCCTATCCGTTTACACGGTCTGTACTTCCGTTCGTTTAAACGATCATAACAAGTTAACGACTGCCGAATTGGCGCTTCCACGCAAATGCAATTCTTGCACCATAAGTCGTTCGTAATCGGGTTACCCGGCTTTGCATTCAATCCTAAATATCATCTTGAACCATAAAATGTTGTTTGTACTTACCTCTGTTCTGTTTTAATCCAAAATAAAGCAGTTGAATATCCCAAAGATCCCAAACGACGAATCACTGCGGAAGCTGCCATTACCGCTGCCATTTTACCTTTTTTTGTAGATCCCTCTGTAATTGAAGCACCGCGTAATTGTGGCCGTGTTATGCGGTGAATATGCCGAAGTCAACCCACTCACGCACAAGAACTTGGTAAATGGGGGATTTCTGTTTCCGTAAAAAGTCGGAAACCATTTCTAGAAGAAGCATTGGAACTGTTAACTTTTCACTGACGGCGGGGTAATTTTGGTGAAAATTTGACTGTAGCAATTAAAATAATACTGAAAAAATTTAGTAGGGTTTGCTGACGTGTAAACGTGTAGTGAATTTTCTAAACGTTTAGTGACACTTCCATTCGTGTAAACGTTTAAACGTCCCAGCACTAGTCATGTAGGTGTCAAATTGGGTCAAAATATGTTATTTGGGTAAACATTTGTTATTTATGGTTAATGTAAGTTCTGCAATTTGGTCAGTTCTCCATTTCAAAAGTATTGCTCCAATTCAAACCAAATTTGGTAACAATGATAATTGTGAGGTTGAGGTTAAAAATCATGTACATGCAAGGTCTAATTGGGTCAAAATTAGGTTATTTGGTTACAATTGTTGTATGGTCATGAAACTTGGTGGGTTTAGTTAACATTTGATGCCAAAAATTTGGATGTCATTTTGAGGTCGTCAGGGCCATTTAAGGTCTGATCAGTACAAAATGTTGTATGGTAATGAAACTTGGGGGCATTGGTGTGTAAGTCAATATTTTCTCTTTACCAATCATGGACTCTGAAATCACACTGGTACATTGTGTGTAAATAGTGTATATCATGTGTTTTTGAAACTGCCAAAGCAAGATTTGAAGATGCAAATATGCATCTCCAAACATTTACAGAAACCCCTAAATACACATCCACGCTGGGGGAAAACAGAAATACATGCGTATCAAATTGTGCCAGGGGAGCTAAGAAATCCCAAAATTTTTGATGCGGGTATTGGTTTAAGGGGTGCTATAATAAAAACATGTAATTAGGACGCCTGCGCCCAACCCAGGTGTTGGAGACACACAATACAAGATTTCTGGAGTATTCACAATTGGCGACGAACAGGTTTTTTATGAATGGTGAGGTTAACAACCACAATACAATGCCTTGAGTATGCAGCAGCTGAGAACCCTCCAAGTTTCAACTTTGATACAAACAAGAGTCGAGAGAAAGAGTCTGGATACTTCTGTGTGGCAATGGAGTGCTTATTCAAACGAAATGTCAATGGACAGGCTTATCTCCAGATGACTAACCACAATGCTGTGCCTGAACTTGAACTGCATTTCCTACGGCAACAAAAATGGCATCTTCCAACATTTTTGGTGGGCACAGGATGGGGCACCTGCCCACATAAATTGCCTACATGAACTTTTTTGGACAGAGTTATAGCCTTGAATCATGCTGTGGAATGTCCCACCAGGTCACCTGATATGACACCCTGTGACTTTTTCTTAAGGGGATATTTGAAGAACAAAGTTTACACCAGTCCATTGTGTAACCTTCGGATGTGTGAGCTCGCATTCAACATTAATGTGGAAGTCTTATGTGATAATCCTGCAATGGTTAGACGGGCTGTGGCTGACATGCGACGTCGTTGCAGACTTTGTATCAAAAGAGAGGCGGACATGTTGAAGGTTTTTGGTGCATAATTCAGGTAAATACTAAAAGATCAAATACCGTAAGCACTCGGGTATAAGCCCACCCCCTAAAAGGAATATTTTACTTCAAAATCAGGGTGGGCTTATACCCGGGGAGGGGCTAGAACTTGGAAGCAAGTATCAGATGCAAATTGCAATAAATATCATTTCAAGAGCATTATTATTCACCAGATAACACTTAATGTACGACTTTAGTTGTAGTTAGTTAGTAGTTAGTTAGACCAAAGTTTTAATACGGTTTTGTCCCCGTAAACGAGGGTGGCCGGGTTTACCCCGCACTCTCAGCACTATCTGTTGGGATGTATTGGAGCACAAAGATATTGACCGGAGCCCTTACTGATGCCAATCCAGTTTTCGGCATTGGGCCTAGCCTTTGGGCCACTTTGCCCAACATGCAAGGCACATTGCTGGATGGCCGCCATTAGCTCTCCCGAGCTGCCGACCTTTGTAGGTAGATCTTCTTTTTCATTTACCAGGGAACCAGCTACCCTCCTCATCAGATTCCTTACAAATCCGATGGGGGAGTCGGTTTAGCCGCCGAGACCGGCCCGGGGACAGGTAGTACTGGGCAAGGATACCAATAGCAGGGTCTCAAAGAAAACCTGAAACTGGGGGAACAAAGCAGATTAAAACATTAAAATTATTAAAGGTTCAATTTTCCCATCACATTCCTCAAAGTAATTATAGCAAACAAGCCATCCCAATGCATTGGGCCCTACTTTGATGGCTATATAGAATAGTTCAAGTTTTAAAATGTGATTTTGTTTGTGTAATTACTGCCAGATTGTTTCCTGAATGCTAAAATAACCACCTGGGCTTATACCTGAGTGTATGCTAGCTCCTGTATTTTCTTTAAAAATTGGGGGTGGGCTTATAGCCGAAGGTGGGCTTATACCCGAGTGGTTACGGTAATAAGGGTTGGTACATTTTGTGACCCCACTTTATCTGCTCCCAGTTGAATTCAGCAGCCTTGACGGAATTAAAGTACAGTATTCCCTGCACTTTATTCCGTCAAGGCTGCTGAATTCAACTGGGAGCAGAGAAAGTGGGGTCACAAAATGTACCAACCCAATAATAATTTTGCTCATCATTCTCATTTTCAAAAATTTAACATTATCTTTATGCCCATCTTTAGTGACATGCCATTTTCAAAGCAATGGTGTTCAATGAGGCATGAATGGAGAATGCCATTAAGGTGTCATTTGAAAGCTTAATGTTTTTCAGTTCCTACTTTATAGTAAATTAATTATAGTTATACAGCACACAATTTTGCAAAATTCTTTGTTTCAGAATTTTTTATGGGACGCCCTGTATAGAGGCAAAAATATTCCACCACAGTCAACAATGGCTAAATTAACAAAGGTCTGGAAAGATAGGGCATCACTAAAACAACTAATTTCCACTTGGTCCGGGGGGCTCTGGTTTTCACAATCGCAACCTATGGGTGCGAGTCATGGACTTTGACCAAGGCTGACTGCAATGTCAAGAAGATCAATGCTTTGGAGCTGTAGTGTTTGTGATGAATGCCGAGGATTCTGTAGACTGACAAAAAGATCGGAGAAATTGGACAGTGGTGTCCCTCGTTAGATACCATTAACCGACAAGCACTCGGCTACTTTGGTCACACCGCCAGGCGTGATGGCAACTGTCGAGTCTTGAAAAGGTGGTACTCCAGGAAAAAGTTGAAGGATCCTGCAGACCAGGAAGACCAAAGGGCCAGATGGATTGACTGCATAAAGACTTTGTTGACTTTTTTGGGACACTGGCCACTTGCTGCTGTCAACAGGACGAACAAAGATTGTCACAAAGTGGCATACCATCATGGAGGTCACGACCTGTCAGCCATGACAGAAGGGTACCAAGCAATATCGTGTCATATTGGATGGTCAGTCCAATTTTTTGAGTAGTGGATGCCGGTGTAAAAGAAGATATGGTCTGCCCAGAGCCATAGTCCAGGTTCATAGACGACAATGGAATAAAGCGTGAAACTAATGTTGCGTGGAGAGTCAACAGAAATGAGAGCCCAATTCGAATTCTTTACCCTTGTAGGTGGACTATGAGTCCGGCGGACCATATCTCCTACCACACCGGCACACACTACGATAAAAATATTGGACTGCCCATCCAATACAACTTGATGTATAGGCAAAACAAGAAGTTCTGTTTTAGTTTCATTTTATTCACTGAAAATGTTCTTTTTCAATTTCAGTAAGAGGCAAATATATTCCCCCACTGTAAAAATTAACCAATCCACACTATAATAGATTCACGCTGATAGGGCAAGCGGGAAAAAGTTTTGGACCTGTCGAATGCATGGAGCTGCACGGTGGTGGAAAAGGTCAAATTTTGGCCAATTTTAGAATCTGGAAAAAACTGATTAATTTGACAGGTCCGCGGTGGGAGAAAAAGTCAAATTTTGACCAATTTTTAAAATTCACAAAAATTGTCCACAAATTGAATCTTGACCAACTTGCCAGCTGCGCGGTGGTGGAAAAGGTCAAATTTTGGCCAATTTTAGAATTAAATCTGGAAAAAACTGATTAATTTGACAGGTCCGCGGTGGGAGAAAAAGTCAATTTTGACCAATTTTTAAAATTCACAAAAATTGTCCACAAATTGAATCTTGACCAACTTGCCAGCTGCGCGGTGGTGGAAAAGGTCAAATTTTGGCCAATTTTTGAATCTGGAAAAAATGATTAATTGACAGGTCCGCGGTGGGAGAAAAAGTCAAATTTGACCAATTTGTAAAATTCACAAAAATTGTCCACAAATTGAATCTTGACCGACTTGCCAGCTGCGCGGTGGTGGAAAAGGTCAAATTTTGGCCAATTTTAGAATCTGGAAAAAATGATTAATTTGACAGGTCCGCGGTGGGAGAAAAAGTCAAATTTGGACCAATTTGTAAAAATTCACAAAAAATTGTCCACAAATTGAATCTTGACCGACTTGCCAGCTGCGCGGTGGTGGAAAAGGTCAAATTTTGGCCAATTTTAGAATCTGGAAAAAACTGATTAATTTGACAGGTCCGCGGTGGGAGAAAAAGTCAAATTTGACCAATTTGTAAAATTCACAAAAATTGTCCACAATTGAATCTTGACCAACTTGCCAGCTGTGCGGTGGTGGAAAAGGTCAAATTTGGCCAATTTTAGAATCTGGAAAAAACTGATTAATTTGACAGGTCCGCGGTGGGAGAAAAAGTCAAATTTTGACCAATTTTTAAAATTCACAAAAAATTGTCCACAAATTGAATCTTGACCGACTTGCCAGCTGCGCGGTGGTGGAAAAGGTCAAATTTGGCCAATTTTAGAATCTGGAAAAAAAATGATTAAAGACCTTCCCCCCCCCCAAATTAAAAAAAGTCAAAAATTTGACCAATTTTTTAAAATTCACAAAAATTGTCCACAAATTGAATCTTGACCAACTTGCCATCCCCGCCCCCCCCCCGCTGGCGGTGGGGGGAAAAGGTCAAATTTTGGCCAATTTAGAATCTGGAAAAAAAAATGATTAATTTGACAGGTCCGCGGGGGAGAAAAAGTCAAATTTTGACCAATTTTTAAAATTCACAAAAATGTCCACAAATTGAATCTTGACCAACTTGCCAGCTGCGCGGTGGTGGAAAAGGTCAAATTTGGCCAATTTTTGAATCTGGAAAAAAAAATGATTAATTTGACAGGTCCGCGGTGGGAGAAAACGTCAAATTTTGACCAATTTGTAAAAATTCACAAAAAATGTCCACAAATTGAATCTTGACCAATTTGTAAAATTCACAAAAATTGTCCACAAATTGAATCTTGAGCGACTTGCCAGCTGCGCGGTGGTGGAAAAGGTCAAATTGTGGCCAATTTTAGAATCTGGAAAAATGATTAATTGACAGGTCTGCGGTGGGAGAAAAAAGTCAAATTTTGACCAATTTGTAAAATTCACAAAAAATTGTCCACAAATTGAATCTTGACCAACTTGCCAGCTGCGCGGTGGAGAAAAAGGTCAAATTTTGGCCAATTTTAGAATCTGGAAAAAAAAATGATTAATTTGACAGGTCCGCGGGGGAGAAAAGTCAAATTTGACCAATTTGTAAAATTCACAAAAAATTGTCCACAAATTGAATCTTGACCAACTTGCCAGCTGCTCGTGGAGAAAAAGGTCAAATTTGGCCAATTTTAGAATCTGGAAAAAAAATGATTAATTTGACAGGTCCGCGGTGGGAGAAAAAAGTCAAATTTTGACCATTTGTAAAATTCACAAAAATGTCCACAAATTGAATCTTGAGCGACTTGCCAGCTGCGCGGTGGTGGAAAAGGTCAAATTTTGGCCAATTTTAGAAATCTGGAAAAAACTGATTAATTTGACAGGTCCGCGGTGGGAGAAAAGTCAAATTTGACCAATTTGTAAAATTCACAAAAAATTGTCAACAAATTGAATCTTGACCGACTTGCCAGCTGCGCGGTGGTGGAAAAGGTCAAATTTGGCCAATTTTAGAATCTGGAAAAAAGATTAATTGAAAGGTCCGCGGTGGGAGAAAACGTCAAATTTGGACCAATTTGTAAAATTCACAAAAAATTGTCCACAAATTGAATCTTGACCGACTTGCCAGCTGCGCGGTGGTGGAAAGGTCAAATTTTGGCAATTTTAGAATCTGGAAAAAAAAATGATTAATTTGACAGGTCCGCGGTGGGAGAAAAAGTCAAATTTTTACCAATTTTTAAAAATTCACAAAAAATTGTCCACAAATTGAATCTTGACCAACTTGCCAGCTGCGCGGTGGTGGAAAAGGTCAAATTTGGCCAATTTTTGAATCTGGAAAAAAAATGATTAATTGACAGGTCCGCGGTGGGAGAAAACGTCAAATTTTGACCAATTTGTAAAAATTCACAAAAATGTCCACAAATTGAATCTTGACCAATTTGTAAAATTCACAAAAAATTGTCCACAAATTGAATCTTGACCAACTTGCCAGCTGCGCGGTGTGGAAAAGGTCAAATTTGGGCCAATTTTAGAATCTGGAAAAAATGATTAATTTGACAGGTCCGCGGTGGGAGAAAAAGTCAAATTTTGACCAATTTTTAAAATTCACAAAAATTGTCCACAAATTGAATCTTGACCAACTTGCCATCTGTGCGGTGGTGGAAAAGGTCAAAGTTGGCCAATTTAGAATCTGGAAAAAATGATTAATTGACAGGTCCGCGGTGGGAGAAAACGTCAAATTTTGACCAATTTGTAAAATTCACAAAATTGTCCACAAATTGAATCTTGACCAACTTGCGCAGCTGGCAAGTCGGTCAAGAGTGAATTTGTGGACAATTTTTTGTGAATTTTACAAAGTGGTCAAATTTGACTTTTTTCCCACCGCAGACCTGTCAAATTAATCAGTTTTTTCCAGATTCTAAAATTGGCCAAAATTTGACCTTTTCCACCACCGCGCAGCTGGCCAGTCGCTCAAGATTCACATTGTGGACATTTTTGTGAATTTTCACAATTGGTCAAAATTTGCTTTTTGTCATCTCCACCGTGGACCGTCAAGTAATCATTTTTGTTCCAGATTCTTAAAATTGGCCAAAATTTGACCCTTTTCGCCACGAGCACGCTGCAAGTTGGCCAAGATTCAATTTGTGGACAATTTTTTGTGAATTTTACAAATTGGTCAAAATTTGACAGTTTTCTCCACGCGAACCTGTCAAATTAATCAGTTTTCCAGATTCTAAAAATGGCCCAAAATTTACTCTTTTCCCCACCGCCGCAGATGGCAAGTTGGTCAAGATTCAATTTGTGGACAATTTTTTGTGAATTTTAAAAATTGGTCAAAATTGATTTTCTCCACCGCCGACCTGTCAAAAATTAATCATTTTTCCAGATTAAAGAATGGCCAAAATTGACCTTGTCACCACTGCGCAGATGGCAAAGGCGCCTCAAGATTCAATTGTGGCAATTTTTTGTTGAATTTTACAAATTGGTCAAGTTCAATGGGGTGACAATTTTTTGTGAATTTTCAAATTGGTCAAAATTTGACGTTTTCTCCCACCGCGGACCTGTCAAATTAATCATTTTTTTCAAGATCAAAACATGGGCAAAATTTGACCTTTTCCTCCACCGCGCAGATGGTAAGGTGGCTCAAGATTCAATTTATGGACAATTTTTTGTGAATTTTAAAAATTGGTCAAAAATTGACTTTTTCTCCCACGTGGACCTGGCAATCCATCAGTTTTTTCCAGATTCAAAAATTGGCCAAAATTTGACCTTTTCCACCACCGCACAGCTGGCACGTTGGTCAAGTTCAAATGTGTGGAAATTTTTGTGAATTTTAAAAATTGGTCAAAATTTGACTTTTTCTCCCACCGCGGACCTGTCAATTAATTAGTTTTTTCCAGAGTCTAAATTGCCACAATTCGAAACCTTTTCACCACCCACCGCGCAGCTGGCAGTTTGGTCAGAATTAATATTTGACATTTTTTGGTGAATTTTCAAAATGGTCCCAATTTGACTTTTTTTCTCCCACCACGGACCTTCAATTTAATCAGTTTTTTAAAGATTCCTAAATTTGGCCAATCGGTGACCTTATTCCACCACCCAGCGCATTTGGCAAGTCGGTCAAGATCAATTTGTGGACATTTTTTTGAATTTTACAAATTGGTCAAAATTTGACTTTTTCTCACACAGCGGACCTGTCAATTAATCAATTTTTTTTCCAGATAAAAAATTGGGTCACAAATATACCTTTTCCACAATCCGGCACAGCTGGCAAGTTGTCAAGATTCATTGTGGACAATTTTTTGTGTAATTTTTACATTGGTCAAAATTGACTTTTTCTCCCACCGCGGACCTGTCAATTAATCATTTTTTTCCAGATTCTAAAATTGCCAAAAATTTGACCTTTTCCACCATCGCGCAGCTGGCAAGTTGGTCAAGAATTAATTTGTGGACACTTTTGTGAATTTAAAAATTGGTCAAATTTCACTTTTTTCTCCCCCACCGCGGACCTTCCAAATTAATCATTTTTTTTCCAGATTCTAAAATTGGCCAAAAATTGGACCTTTTCCACCACCCACGCAGCTGGCAAGTTGGTCAATAGATCAATTGGGAACAATTTTTGGGATTTTAAACAATTGGTCAAAATTGACTGTTTCTCCCACCGCAGGGGGGGGCAAGGGACCTGTCCAAAATTAATCATTTTTTTCCAGATTTAAAATGGCCAATATTTGGACCTTTTCCACCACAGCGCAGCGGGCAAGTCGTCAATGACATTGTGGACAATTTTTGTGAATTTTACAAATTGGTAAAAAATTTGGACTGTTTTCTCACACGAGGACCTGTCAAATGTAATCATTTTTTCCAGATTTAAAATGGCCAAAATTTGGACCTTTTACCACCACCGCGCAGCGGGCAAATTGGTTCAAGATTCAATTGTGGACAATTTTTGTGAATTTAAAAAATTGGTAAAAATTTGCCTTTATTCCACCGCGGGAACCTGTCAAATTAATTTAATTTTTTCCAGATCTAAAAATTGGCCAAATTTGACCTTTTCCACGACCGCCCAGCTGGCAAGTGGTCAAGATTCAATTTTGGACAATTTTTAGTATGAATTTTAAAAATTGGTCAAAACATTTACTTTTTCTCCCACCCGCGGAACCTGTCAAAATTAATCATTTTTTTTCCAGATTCTAAAAATTGGCCAAAATTGACCTTTTCCACCATCGCGCAGTTGGCAAGTTGGTCAAGATTCACATTTGTGAACCCAATTTTGTGAATTTTAAAAAATTGGTCAAAATTTGACTTTTCTCCACCCCGGGACCTGTCAAATTAATCTTTTGTTCCAATCTAAAAATTGGCCAAATTGCTTTTCCGCCACCGCGCAGCTGGCAAGTTGGTCAAGATTCAATTTGTGAACAATTTTTGTGAATTTTTAAAAATTGGTCAAAAATTTGACTTTTTCTCCCACCGCGGACCTGTCAAATTAATTTTCCATTTTTTTCCAGATTCTAAAAATTGCAAAATGACCTTTTCCACCACCGCCGCAGCTGGCAAGGCGCTCAAGATCAAATTGTGGACATTTTTGGTGATGAATTTACAAATTGGTCAAAATTTGACTTTTTCGCAAACGCGGAACTGTCAATTAATCATTTATTTTTCTCAGATTCTAAAATTGGCCAAAATTTGCCCCTTTTCCACCGTCGCGCAGTGGCAAGTCGGTCAAGATTCAATTTGTGGACAATTTTGTGAATTTTAAAATTGGTTAAAATTTGAACGTTTTTCTCCCACCGCGGCCGTCAAATTAATTAGTTTTTCCAGATTCTAAAATTGGCCAAAATTGACCTTTTCCACCACCGCGCAGCTGGCACAAGTTGGTAAGATTTCAATTGGGGACAAATTTTTGTGAATTTTAAAAATGGTCAAAATTTAACTTTTTCTCCCACTGCGGAACCTGTCAAAATTAATCATTTTTTTCCAGATTCTAAAATGGCCCAAAAATTTGACCTTTTCCACCACGCGCAGCTGGCAAGTTGCTCAAGAGATTCAATTTGTGAAAACAAGTTTTGTGGATTTTAAAATTGTGTCAAAATTTGACTTTTTCTCCCACCGCGAGCCTGTTCAATTAATTGGATTTTTTCCAGATTCTAAAATTTGCCAATATGTTGACCTTTGCACCACCGCGGCGCTGGCAAGTTGGTCAAGTTCAATTTGTGGCAAATTTTTGTTTTTTTGTATTTTCAAATTGGTTAAAAAATTTGACTTGTTCTCCCCGCGACCTGTCAAATTAATCATTTTTTCCAGTTGCAAAATTGGCCAAATGTTGACCTTTTCCCCTCGCGCAGCTGGCCCAAAGGTAAGATTCAATGTGGACAGTTTTTTTGTGGAATTTTAAAAATTGGTCAAAATTTCAACATTACTTTTCCCCACCGCGGCTTTGTCAAAATTAATCGTTTTTCCAGATTTAAAATTGGCCAAAAGTGACCTTTTCCACCACCGCACCCCTGGCAGTCAGTCAAGATTCCAATTTGTGGACAATTTTTGTTAATTTTAAAAATTTGGTCAAAAAAATTGGAATTTTCTCCAAACCGCGGACTGGCAATAATCATTTTTTTCCAGATTCAAATTGGCCAAAATTTGACCTTTTCCACCACAGCGCAGCTGGCAAGTCGCTCAAGATCAATTTGGGACCATTTTGTGTGATTTTACAAATTGGTCAAAATTTGATCTGTTTCTCCCACCGCGGACCTGTTCAAATTAATCATTTTTTTTCCAGATCTAAAATTGGCAAATTTGACCTTTTCCCAACCGCGCAGCTGGCAAATTTGTGTCAAGATTTCAATTTGTGGACACTTTTGTGAATTTTAAAAATTTGGTCAAAATTTGGAGTTTTCTCCCACGCGGGACCTTTCAAATTAATCATTTTTTCCAGTTCTAAAAATTGGCACAAAATTTGACTTTTCCACCACCGCGCAGCTGGCAAGTGGTCAAGATTCAATTTTGTGACAATTTTGTGTTGAATTTGTACCAATTGGTCAAAATTGACTTTTCTCCCACCGCGGAAAAATGGTCAAAATTAAGCCAAATTTTTTTTTTTACTAAAATTGGCCAAAATTTACCTTTTCCCACAACCGCACAGCTGGCAAATTGGTCAAGATTTCAATTTGTTGGACACTTTGGGAATTTTAAACTGTTGGTTTAAAAATTTGACGTTTTTCCCAACCGGACCTTTCAAATTAATCATTTTTTCCCAGATTCTAAAATTGGCCAAAAATTGACCTGTCCATCAATGCGCAGCTGGCAAGTTGGTCAAGATTCAATTGTGGCACTAATTTTGTGAATTTAAAAAAAAAACGGTAAAAATTTGACTTTTTTCCCACCGCGGACCTGTCAAATTAATTAGTTTTTCAAGCATTCTAAATGTGGCCAAGTTTTGACCTTTTCCACCACCGCGCAGCTGGCAAGTTGGTAAAGATTCAAATTGTGGACAATTTTTGTGAAATTTTAAAAATTGGTTTAACATTACTTGTTTCTCCCACCGCGGACCTCCTGTCAAGTTCAATCATTTTTTCCAGATTATAAAATTGGCCAAAATTTGACCTTTCCACCATCGCGCAGCTGGCAAGTTGGTTATAAGATTCAATTGTGGACAATTTTGTGACTTTTAAAACAATTGGCAAAATTTAAATTTTTCTCCCACCGAGGACCTGTCAAATTAATCATTTTTTCCATGATTCTAAAATTGCCAAAAAGTTGACCCTTTGCCACCATCGCGCAGCTGGCAGGTTGGTCAAGATGTTTATTGTGGACAATTTTTGTGAATTTTAAAAATTGGTCAAAATTTCACTTTTTCTCCCCACCGCGGACTGTCAAATTAATATTTTTCCAGTTCATAAATTGGCCAAAAAATGTGACCTTTTTTCCACCATCGCGCAGCTGGCAAATCGAGTAAGATTGAAATTGTGGGACAGTTTTTGTGAATTTAAAAATTGGTAAAAAATTTCACGTTTCTCCCACCGCGACCGTCGAAATGAATCAGTTTCTCAGATTTAAAAAGTGCCAAAATGTGACCTTTTTCCACACGCACAGATGGGCAAGTCAGTCAAGATTCAATTTGTGGACAATTTTGTGAATTTTAAAAAATGGTCAAAAATTGACTTTTTCTCCAACCGCGGGACCCTGTCTAAAATAATCATTTTTTTCCAGATTCTAAATTGGCCAAATTTTACCTTTTCCACCCACCGAGCAGCTGGCAAGTCGCTCAAGATTCAATTTGTGGACAATTTTTTGTGAATTTTACAAATTGGGTCAAATTTGACTTTTTCGCCCACGCGGACCTGTCAATTAATCATTTTTTTTTCCAGATTCTAAAATTGGCCAAAATGACCAAATTTCCCAACCGCGCAGGGCAAAGTTGTCAAGATTCAATTTGTGGACACTTTTTGAAAGTTTAAAAAATTGGTCAAAATGTGACTTTTTCTCCCACCGGGAACCTTTCAAATTAATCATTTTTTTCAAGTTCTAAAAATTGGCCAAAATTTGACCTTTTCCACCACCGCGCAGGCTGGCCAAGTTGGTCACGGATTCAATTTGTGGACAATTTTGTTGGAATTTTACAAAATTGGTCAAAACTGTGACTTTTTCTCCCACCGGGCGCGGACCTGTCAAAATTAATCACTTTTTTCCAGATTCTAAAATTGGCCAAACATTTTACCCTTTCACAACCAGCACAGTGCGCAATGGTCAAGATTCAATTGTGGAACCACTTTTTGCTGAATTTAAATAGTTGAGGTTAAAAATTGAAGTTTTTCTCCCACGCGGACCTTTAAATTAATCATTTTTTCCAGATTCTAAATATTGGCCAAAAAATTTGACCTTTTCCAACCAGCTTGCCGCAGCTGGCAAGTTGGTCCAAGATTCATTTGTGGACAATTTTTTGTGAATTTAAAAAACGGTTCATCAAAATTTGACTTTTTCTTCCCACCGCGGACCTGTCAAATTAATTAGTTTTTTCAAGATTCTAAATTGGCCAAGAATTGACCTTTCCACAACCCGCGCAGCTGGCTGTGGTAAAGATTCAATTTGTGGGAAATTTTTGATTTTAAAAATTGGTTAAAATTTTAACTTTTTCTCCCACCGCGGACCTGTCAAATTAATCAGTTTTTCCCAGATTCTAAAAGTGGCAAAATTGACCCTTTTCCACCATGCGCAAGCTGGGCAAGTTGGGTAAAGATTCAATTTGGTGGCAATTTTTGTTGAATTTAAAAATTGGTCAAAAATTTTTTAACTTTTTCTCCCACCGCGGACCCTGTCAAAATAAATCAATTTTTTTCCAGATTCTAAAATTGCCAAAAATTTGACCTTTTCCACCATCGCGCAGTTGGCAAGTTGGTCAAGATTGTATTTGTGGACAATTTTGTTTGTGAATTTAAAAATTGGTCAAAATTTCACTTTTTCTCCCCCACCGCGGACCTGTCTTCAAATAATCATTTTTTTCCAGGATTCTAAAATTGGCCAAAATTGACATTTTCCACACCACGCAGATGGCAAGTTGTCAAGATCAATTGTGACAATTTTGTGGAATTTTAAAAATTGGTTCAAAATTGATCTTTTTCTCCACCGAAGCCAGCAGGGACTGTTCAAATTAATCATTTGTTTCCAGATCTAAAATTGGCCAAAATTGACCTTTTCCACCACCACGGCAGCTGGCAGGTCAGTCAAGATTCAATTTGTGGCATTTTGTAATTTTAAAAATTGGGTTCATTTTTTTTTTTTTAAAACGTTTTTACAACCCTCTGACCTGTCAAATTAATCCGTTTTTCCAGATTCTATAAATTGGCCAAAATTTGACTCTTTTCCACACCGCGCAGCTGGAAAGTTGGTCAAGATTCAATTTGTGAACAATTTTGTGTGACTTTTAAAAATGGTCAAAATTGACTTTTTTCTCCCACCGCGGACCTGTCAAATTAATTCATTTTTTCCAGATTCTAAAATGGCCAAATTTGACCTTTTCAACCACAGCGCCAGCTGGCAGTTGGTCAAGATTCAATTTGTGAACAATTTTGTGGAATTTTACCAAATTGGTCAAAAATTTGCACTTTTATCCCACCGCGGACCTGTCAAATTAATCATTTTTTTTCCAGATTCTAAAATTGGACCAAAATTTGACCTTTTCACCAATCGCGCAGCTGGGAAAGTGGTCAAGATTCAATTGTGGACAATTTTGGGATTTTACAAAATTGGTTAAATTTTGACTTTTCTCCATCCGCGGACCTGTCAATTATATTAGTTTTTTCCAGATTCTAAACAGTGGCAAAAAAATTTGACCTTTTCCCACCCACCGCGCAGCTGGCAAGTTTGGTAAAGATTCAATTTGGTGGAAATTTTTGTGGAATTTTAAAAATGGTCAAATTTAACTTTTTCTCCCCCCGGACTGCAAATTTAATCATTTTTTTCCAGATTCTAAAATTGGCCAAAATTTGACCTTTTCCACCATCGCGCAGCTGGCATAGTGCGTCAAGATTCAATTTGTGGACAATTTTTTGTAATTTTAAAATTGGTCAAATATTTTGTTTTTTCCAAACGCGGAAACGTCAAATAATCATTCATTTTTTTCCAGATTCTAAAATTGGCCAAAAATTGACCTTTGTCCACCACCGCGCAGCTGGCAATGTTGCGTCAAGATTCAATTTGGAACAATTTTTGTGAATTTAAAATTGGTAAAAATTGACTTTTCTCCCACCGCGGGACCTGTCAAATTAATGGATTTTGTTTCCAGATTCTAAAAATTTGGCCAATATTTGGACCTTTTCCACCACCGCGCAGCTGGCAAGTTGGTCAGATTCAATTTGTGAACAAATTTTTGTGAATTTTACAAATTGGTAATAAATTTGACTTTTCTCCCACCGCGGACTGTCAAGTTAATCATTTTTCCAGTTTCATTAAATGCCAAAAACCAACCAAAATTTTGACCTTTCACCAGCGTCACTCCAGCAGCTGGCAAATCGGTAAGATTCAATTTGTGGGAACGGTGTTGTGAATTTTAAAAAAAATTGGGTCAAAATCACTTTTCTCCCAAGCGGACCTGTGAATTAATCAGTTTTTTCAGATTTCTTAAAATTGGCCAAAATGTGACCTTTTCCACCCACCGCACAGTGGCAAGTGCAGTCAAGATTCATTTGTGTGACAATTTTTGTTAAAATTTTAAAAAGTGGGTCAAAAAATGGACTTTTTCTCCAACCGAGGGTGGACCTGTCAAATTAATTCTTTTTTTTCCAGATTCTAAAATGGCCAAATTTGAACTTTCCACCACCGCCGGCAGCTGGCAAGTCGCTCAAGATTCAATTGTGGGACAATTTTTGGAATGTGTACAAAATTGGTCAAAAAATTTGACTTTTTCTCCCACCGCGAGCCCTGGGCAAAATTATATCATTTTTTTTTTTTTTCCCGATTCTAAAAATTGGCCAAAAAAATTTGCCTTTCCAACAACCGCGCAGCCTGGCAAATTTTGTCAAGATTCAATTTGTGGACCTTTTGTGAATTTTAAAAATTGGTCAAAATTGACGTTTCTCCCACGGCGGACTTCAAATTACATCATTTTTTCCAGATTCTAAAATTGGCAAAATTTGACCTTTTGCAGCACCGCGCAGCTGGCAAGTTGGTCAAGACTCAATTTTTGGGACAATGTTTTGTGAATTTTACAAAATGGTCAAAATGTGTACTTTTTCTCCACGCGGACCTGTCAAATTAATCATTTTTTTCAAGATTCTAAAATTGGCTCCAAAATTTTACCTTGTTCCACAACCGCACAGATGGCAATTGGTCATCAAGATTCAATTTGTGGACACCTTTTGTGAATTTTAAAAGTTGTTGTTTAAAATTGACGTTTTCTCCCACCGCGGACTTTTCAAAATTAATCATTTTTTTCCAGATTCGAAAAATTGGCCAAAAATTGGAACCTTTTCCACCACTTGCGCAGTGGCACAAGTTTGGTCAAGATTCAATTTGTGGACAAATTTTCTGTGAATTTTAAAAAACAGGTCAAAATTTGCTACGTTTTCTTCACCACCGCGGACATGGTTCAAATTAATTAGTTTTTTCCAGATTCTTAAAATTGGCCAAACATTGGACCTGTTCCACCACGCGCAGCTGGCAAGTTGGTAAAGAATTCAATTTGTGGACAATTTTTGTGAATTTTAAAAATTGTGGGGTTAAAATTTAAATTTTTTATCCCACCGAGGACTGTCAATTAATCATTTTTTTCCAGATTCTCAAATTGGCCAAAATTTTGACCTTTTCCACAACAGCGCAGCTGGCAAGTTGGTAAAGATTTCAATTTGTGGACAAATTTTGTTGAAATTTTAAAAAATGAGTCAAATTTAACTTTCTTTTTTCTCCCACCGCGGACCTGTCAAATTAATCTATTTTTTTCCAGATTTCTAAAATTGCCCACAAAAATGTGACGCTTTTCCACCATTCGGGCAGCTGGCAAGTTGGTCAAGAATTTTATTTTGTGGGGACCCAAATTTTGTGAATTTACAAAATTGGTAAAAAATTTTCACTTTTCTCCCCACAGCGGGAAACCTCCGTCAAATTAATCATTTTTTTCAAGATTCTAAAATTGGTCCAAAATTTGACCTTTCCACACCACGCATTGGCAAGTTGGTCAAGATCTAATTTAGTGAACATTTTTGTGAATTTTTAAAAATTGGTACAAAATGGATTTTCTCCCCACCGCCCGCACGAACCTGTCAAATTAATAATTTTTTTCCAGATTCTAAAATTGGCCAAAATTTGACCTTTTCCCACCACCGCGCAGCTGGGCAAGTTGGTCACGATTCAATTTGTGAACAATTTTTGTGAATTTTAAAAAATTGGTCAAAATTTGATCTTTTCTCCCACCGCGGACCTGTCAAATTATCATTTTTTTCCAGATTCTTAAATTGGCCAATAATTTGACCTTTTGCCACCACCGCGCAGATGGCACAAGTCGCCTCAAAGATTTCAATTTGCTGGACAATTTTTGGGAATTTTACAAAATTGGTAAAAATTGACTTTTTCTCCCACGCGGACCTGTCAAATTAATCATTTTTTTCCTAGATTCTAAATTGGCCAAAATTTGACCTTTTCCACCAACCGCAGTGGCAAAATTGGTCAGATTCAATTTGTGGACACTTTTTGTGAAGGTTAAAAATTGGTCAAAATTTCACTTTTTCTCCCAACCCGCGGACCTGTCAAAATTAATCAGTTTTTTCAGATTCTAAATTGGCCCAAAATTTGATCTTTTCCACCACCGCACAGCTGGCAAAGTCAGTCAAGAATATTCCAATTGTGGAAATTTTGGGATTTAAAAATTGGTCAAAAATTTGACTTTTTTCTCCAACCGCGCGGACCTGTCAAATTAATCATTTTTGTCCAGATGTCTAAAAATTGGCCACCCAAAATTGACCCTTTTCACCACCGCGCAGCTGGCAAGCGATCAAGAATTCAATTTGTGGATCAATTTTTGTGATTTTTAAAAATCTGTCGTACAAATTTGCCTTTATTGCACACCTGCGCTGACCTGTCCAAATTACTAATTTTTTCCAGATTCTAAAATTGGCCAAAATTTGGACCTTTTCCACCACCGCGCAGCTGGCAAGTGGTTCCAAGATCAATTTGTGGACAATTTTTGTGAATTTAAAAATTGGTCAAAAATTTAACTTTTTCTCCCACCCGGAATCTGTCAATTTAATCATTTTTTTCCAGATTCTAAAAAAATGGGCCAAAATTTGACCTTTTGCCTCCACCATCGCGCAGGTGGCAAGTGGGTCATGATTCAATTTTGTTGGACAATTTTTGTGAATTTTAAAAATGGTCAAAAATTAACTTTTTCTCCCACCGCGAGCCTGTCAAATAATCCAGTTTTCCAGATTCTAAAATTGGCCAAAATTTGACCTTTTCCACCACCACGCAGCTGGCAATCAGTCAAGATTCCTTCAATTTGTGACAATTTTTGTAACTTTTAAAAAATTGGTCAAAATTTGACTTTTCTCCAATCCGCGGACCTGTTCAAATTAATCATTGTTTTTCCAGATTCCTAAAATTGGCCAAAATTTGACCTTTTCCACCACCGCGCAGCTTGGAAAGTTGGTCAAGATCAATTTTGTGAACAACAATTTTTGTATGAATTTAAAAAATTGGCAAAATTTGACTTTTTCTCCCACCGCGACTGTCAAATTAATCATTTTTTCAGAAGCCAGATTCAAAATGGGCCACAAAATTTGGACCTTTTCCACACGGCGCAGCTGGCCAAGGCGGTCAAGATTCAATTTGTGGACAATTTTTGTGAATTTTTACAATTGGTCAAAATTGGAACTTTTTCCCACCGCAGGAACCTGTAAAATTAATCCATTTTTACAGATTACTAAAATTGGCCAAAATTGGACCTTTTCCACCACGCAGAA
>JAMKCH010032918.1:0-30867 GCA_023653785.1 Ophioderma brevispina
GGAGAAATGATGGATCGAACCTTTCGGAGTAATGATCTTTATTTTCGAAGAAACAACCTTTCGGATTAATGAAATTCGGACTAATGACCCTTCGGAACAAAAACCTTTCGGAACTATGAGCTTTCATTGAAAGATCAGATGCCGACGAAATGGAGTAATTAACTAATTATCTGTTGGAATATATTTTCTGATCTTTTGAAGCCAGTGTGGACGTCAACAATGGCTTCGCTCCATTTGGAAGTTAGTGTTGTAAAATACAGTAATAAGTCATATATGAGAATGAGATATGTACTGGTTCATGCGTTGTAATACCATACTTTAAAGGTGTAGCAGGAAGATTACATAGGTGTCCCTACGGGTGTGTGATAGTTTTGGGTTTCTTCGCATTATGAGCCCGATTATGAGTAACTTTCTATTAGATACTCCTTTGTGCTTGGTTTTAAAAAGAGAATCAAATTGTTCGTCTAATGGTACAGGAGCCAAAAATATACTGGTCGCACCATCTATGATAGTTGTTGCGTAAAAGGAATGCAGAATATGACTGTTGGCTACAGGATCTATGGGAAGTCACTAGTCATTGCTCTGGAATTCTATAGACCTGTCGAACAAAGATTCTATATAAAATTACTCATTCAGTGTGATCAAATGAACCATTTCAACCAGTTTGAACAAAATTGGACCATTCTGTAAATTTTTACCCCAGGATGACCTTGAACTGTTATGTGCCTATTGTACTAAAACTATAGATCATAGGTAGGACAAACTATAATTTTTTTTCAAACTTTAGGAGTAGCCCAAAACGGTTGTATTTTTTTACCCTGTACAAAGATTGCCCTTTTATTTCTAAATGTTCCACTAGGTTGATTTTGGTAACTTTTGATATATTATTTTTGGACAATTTCACAGCATATTAACACCAAAATAGTTTCTTTTCCAATTTTTTTGGGGTCAAATCATAAATATACTGGACTAGTGTTCAGCGCCCGAATCATCGCTAAGACATCTTACAATCTATACTTTGTCTCGTCTGAAGTATGAAGTGGCGACGCGCGCGTACATGCAGTGCCGCCTTTCAGTTGCAGTGCGCTTGTGCTTTACCTACGCGCGCGCTGAAAGTAGGTACAATGTATCCGCCGCGTCGCTACTTATACGGAGCGCTGGACAAGAGTATGTAAGGAAACAAGCAATAACATGTTGGTTTAAACTTATTACCACTACTCACATCTTGCATTTGATGAAGGAACAGAAAATGACAATATTTTGCTGTAATATGGAAACACTTAAATACTGCATTTTTATGTCCAATTTTCCAGGCCTATTATGTAGTAGTAAAACCAAAGTTTTAAATCCGGTTTTGTCCCCGTGAACGGGGGTGGCCGGATTCACCTCACACTCGCAGCAACCGCCCTCATTCCCTCCTTCCACTTCACCCGATTCAATGCATCCCCCACCCTCAACCAACCCTCCTACTCTCCTCCTCCACTTGCTTATTTCAAATCTTCTTTGGACATCCCCTCCTCAAACCTCTCACCTCAAACTCAAAAGCCCTTCTTAAAACATGCTTGTCATCCTTCAACACATGCCCATACCAACGTACACTATTCGCCTTTGCCAAACGGTCCATTGCTTCTTCCAAACCCAACATCTGCATCAAGTCCTCAGTCCTCATCCTATCCATCAACTTACACCACACACATTGCTCTTATCATTGCTCTCTCTGTCCTCCTCAGAATCCCAATCTCATTTTCGCTCAGACACCATGGCTCACTCCCATCTTTTCCCCTTCAACAACTCCCCACATTCCCTGAACTTCACCCACCCATACCTCACTCTAGTTGTCACAGCCACCTCACATCCCCCACCCCAACTAACCCTGTCCCCCAAGTATGTGAACTCCTTCACCGATTCCACCTCATCACATAACTTTTCCTCCTGTTCCACCCATCCCTCCAGCACCCTTCTCGCATGTCCTACACATAAAATCTCTTGCCAAACTTGGGGTCACTCTCTTCATCTTTATGCATCTCCCGTGGATCCATTTTCCCCATTTCTCACACCACACTGAATTTGCTTTCACTCTCTTCCCACACACGCCACATGGGTCTACCTTGCTCACCACCAACTCCCTCTCCACCCTCTCCACCCGCTCACCAACACTAAATTTATGACTAAATTTAAAAGAGGACTCTATTTGATTGAAAATTCACATTTTATACCTATTTATGGTTTTCAATTATACAGTTTAGCACTAAAATTTACAGGAAAAAAATATACTGTAAATCTTACAGGAAAATTCTGGCAGCAATTCTGCCAACAAAATCCCTTAAAACCACACACTCTTAAAGGTTTCCATCCAAATTCTCTGTGAATTTTAGTTTAATGCATATCTTTTACAACAAACTGAATTTTACAGTATGTGCACTGTCAAATTTGGCTGACATTTGTGGATAGGCCTACTAAGTTAACTCACCAAATATGTTTTTTCATTGATTTTTTTTTTACAGTATACTGTAATTTTTACAGTAATTGGCAGAAAAATTGGTATGAAAAGAGCTCCTGATATATTATCATAATATGCAAAAAACCTCAATTTCGCCAAAAATTTTGATTGGTCTGTTTGGAAGACTTGTGACGATATGTTAGATTATGTTATTTAAAAAATCAAAATGGCAGACACAATCAGGGTGAATTTTTTTTTTACTCACCCTGTAGTTTGGTAGTTGGGGAGTTAGTTGTGCACGACCATTACATCCCCCAGTGGATGACTACCAGGCAGAGGCAGCATAACAACAAGCTAGGTTCCTGTGACCAGTCATGCCTTGAATAGAGCTTGCTTTCTCTTCAGAGTGTTCCAGGTTGCAAGTCCTATCTTATGGTTTCCATTCTATGGAACTGTAAGGTAAAGTACGGACATCGACTTGGCACGTTGTTGCTCGTCACCTCGCATCAACTGTTCCTAGCTTCACTAACAAATATTGCATGGCTTCACATATGTAGATGAAGAAAACATCCACACAATGCCATGACAGTTACTGCAACTGGAGAGGGAGGGTTCCCGGGACCAAAGCGGTCAACCCACCACCACCCATCCCAAGTCGGGGCAATGCAGTAAACTGGAAAGAATGGATTACAGCATATAGTATATGCCTGGGCTTGATATTATGAACACCACCAATACTGTGCACATCCAGGATGCGGTCACACTGGCCTGGTTTTCACTGATATTTTTTTCGTAATGCATGAACAAACAGGATAACAAATAATATTCTATTAAAGGTGCAACAAGAGATTTCATATAGCAGGTCTCCCTAAAACATTGAAAGCCCCAAATTTTGCACTGATGTAACACTCTCTATCAAAAATATCCTAATCTGAAAGGATTAAGTTCAGAATTATTTCTTTGGTAGAAAAATTTAATTTCACATTGGAGTAAATATGAAATCTGATTTTTTATAGTGAAATATAAGCAAATCAAAATCACCATTTATTTTCACTTTTAAGACATTTCTATAGCCAAACGAAAAAATCCACTACATAACAAAACAATATATGCATGCCTCTGAATCTTTTATTGCACATTTCAGTACGAGTGTGAAAGAAATGAGAAGTTCTCAGTATTCTCATAGTAAAATGCATGGTTTAATGAATCTCTTCTTATATTACAATATATATTTACTTTGTTTTTTACAATGACATCAGACAGGAGTACAATGATTGAGTACTTATAGTAATATGTACTATGAATAGGACTAATATACTTATCTTCCTATTGCAACTATATCTTTCTTTTTTTGATAAGGGAGATTCAACCACTTGTTGTAAGATTAATTTCGAAGCAAAATGAGTCATTTCTCAGGCAAAATTAACTTTTGTTCGATTGCACGTTGTGTATCATTTTCTGAGCTTCAATACCCCATCACAAGTGGACTTACAGTTTATGGCTGGTATTCTGAAATGGAGTCTAACTTTAGACCTGGGTTTAAACCAGAGTTAGTCCTACACGAGTGGACCTTTTTCCTTTCAAGGTTTTAAGGTTTGCTGTAACGGGTGAGAAAATTCCTCATGGATGGGCCGGATGAGGAATTATCTGTTACAGCACAATTTTAGAGTATGTTAAAAGTAATAAAAAAAAAGGTCAACTCATGTAGGACTAACCCCGGTTTAAATCCGGGTCTAAAGTTAGACTCCATTTCAGAATACCAGCCTATGAGATGTGGCCACAAGGATGCTATATAGACTGAATGATCAGTCCTCCATGTGCAGTGCACCAAAGTAGGGCGTTAACATGTTGGCTTTTGTGCGCATTTACAATTACAATATTGACGTTGTGTAGGTACCGTGGGTGTTTTGTTGTAGGCTAAGTAGGTGGGTTGTGTGTTTTGAGGCGCAATGATTATGTGAGAATGCTATTTACAAGTGACTTGGAACCGAGCCATGGGTATCATGGGTAAGGCGCATTTTAACCTATGGTCAAGAATATCGCCTAGGACCGAAACTTCAACCCACAGACTCTACCCAATCCTGATTTTGCGATTTTGACAATGCACTTACTTTGCTGACCGTCCTATATTGATCAAGAGTAAGTGAGTGGACTAACCTGTGACCGCTTTGTTAAATTTGAAAGGACCGAAACAAAAAATAGGGTTTCGGCATTTCAATTTGAACATCGCTCACTGGCATAAGGAGATTCCGTAATCGTTGGACGCCATTGTGTGGTCATTTTAGTGTTGCTCAGAATTGCAAAAAAGGAAGTAGAATGGTATATTGGCTATATCCCCAAACTAATATTAGCAACAAACGACTCATTTAGCTTTATCATATTCACAAATGTATCTGTAGAGAGAAGATCAAATTGACTAGTCCTGTAGCCCCAGCTGTTAAAAGGTTCCAGGAAATAAAAACGAGATGATAGACCTACATCCAATCTTTACGGGATATTCCATTCCAAGTAAACAGGGGCCAGAAAAAAGAACACTCCATGACATCATTAGTGACACTATTGATTTCAGTCAGTGTCATGAATTTAGATTCACACCAGTCACTGAAATTTTATATTTACGCTCTGAACAATCAATAGTTTCACTAATGATGTCATAACACACACAAAAATAGTGAATGCTTTCTAGTCACTCCTTTGGACTTGACACAAAACACATCAAATCTATTTGCTTTCCTGGGACTTAAGCTCTCTAGTACAGGAATTGTGATAGAAGTGCCATCCACAGTTGTACCATGGACCAAGAGTAACACTGTCAGAGATGTGCCATAGCGTTGAATTCTCTAGGTAAGCCAGGGGGAGGGCGCTTCAAAATGGCGCCAAAAATCAATGAGGGTGCCCAGGATTTTCTAACAAACATGTTGTTGCAGATACATGATGCGTTCAAAATATAATCATGTGTGAATATGACCCCAAGCTCAAACAATGTCCTTCATATAGAAAATTCACGACTTTGTATAAATTTCCGGATCCAGAATGTTTGTTATAACCGTATCCTATGGTTAATGTGACTATAATGATTACTGTGTCAAAACAAAAACCTTGATCATCTCAAATTTGGAATGAAAATTTGCAGGTGCATTTCGTGCTTCCAGCATTTTCTTTTTATTAATTGTTCACTAGATATCCTTGAGGAAAGCTATTAATAACTTTTTAGTTGATCCCGACCTTGCGGTTGTGTGTATGAGCAAATGCTGTTTCCCACAGTCCCATAGCTACTGTGCTATAATTTGTCGTTTACGGACAGAAAATACATAATTGCGACTGTCTTACAGATACCGAAGTCATGTAAGATTGGGTACACGTGGATTACTAAGGGCTAACGTTCAGATGATATAAAAAATCTCATCTTTTTTGAGGTAAGTCGGGGGACGAAGGCTGTGGATCAAGAAAGGCCCCTAAGGTGAGTATCTTTAGTTTCTAGTTGGACTATTTGTAATTAAGACAAACAATGGCTGTTATTGATTAGCGCCATCTTTTCATAAACAAATGAAAAAACTAAATAAAGTGGACACAGGCACACAGACACATGTATTTAAACTATATGCAGTGAAAGTGATATGCTCCATTCACATACCTAATCAACTTCGCTCAATTTGAAATGATTTCACATTGTGGGGTGCCAAAGGTCCTTTATTTTCTGACAAGATGGACAAAATGAGTTTTAGAAGTAAACTTATGTCAGAAGATTTCATCAGTATCTAGATATAGCATTTTGCACCAACGTAATATTAAATTGGTACACAATGAGATGGAAGGTTATGATGTGACCCATAAAAAGCAATAACTTAAAGAGACACTGGCCTGGCACATTGAAAAATAGTGCACCCTAAGATTTTTCAAAAACTGAATTTTGGTATGGTTGTAAAGATCTAAAAAATTACATAGCCTCGCCTGACATGATTAAGGACCAAATCAGCACCCACATGGGTAAACAGAACGATTTATAATAAAATGACTCTGGGGACATTATCAGCAGACCACAAAAATGGCGTTTAACCACAGAAAACACACACCAGAGTGATTCCCACAGCCATGCACCTGTTTGACCGGTCTGTGACCTATGTGGTTTTAATATCAATGATAACGGGTCTATATTTCATGTATAGGAAACATTGTTAATTAAAGTTATGGCAAACTTAAAGTTAGGCCTACAAATTACCTGGAGGTCTTTAAGCTGGTACTATTATGTCCCGATATGTTTTGGGTATGATTATTTTATGTGTAAAATATATCTTATTCTTCAATGGCCTAGACCCTCATTTGCAAACAAATGGAAAGTAAGTTCATATTTTGTGATAATTGCCAGTGCCGCTTTTTAATTGTTTAAACGTAGTGGAGGAGGCACAGTCTCCATACCATCTTGTGACCATTTCAACTTGTCTCTGTTGCGTGTATGAGGTAAAAAATATCGACAGTTAACAGCCAATGTTTGGTAAACATGTTAGGGAACTGGATCTGAAATGGTCGGGCCTGACTGTTACACACTGGGCCAATGTATCTGTTATGCGTTTTAATACAATGGGCCATTAACGACTCGCAGGAAAGGATTCGCAGGCCAACAAAAGAAGTGATGTGGAGTCACTGGTCTTTACACTACCAACTCGACAGGTGTTATCTATGACAAACTAGTTCATAAAAAGCAACATGTTCTCTAGAAATTGACATAGTTTGTATACTCTATGGCCACCATCAACCAATATTCCACAACTTTCAGTGCAGTCAGTACACATGTTGTTAACCATCCCACCAGCATAGATGATCTACCTATGGAGTCCACACCAGTAAATAACATGAGAAACAGAGGTAAAGTCCAGGCCCTGCTGCCAAAATGGTGGTGGTTTCGTGCACAGTGGAGGAAGTATCAAAATAGATGGACACCTGACTGAAAAAGTGCCCTGACCTCCACGGTCCACGATAGTCTTCACGGTCCCGTAGCTCGAAAACTTTTGGGGATAACTACCCTACTTTCATGATTGATAGGGTAGAAAAATGATGATCTTCAAGCAGGAATGTTAGCTTTAAGGTCTCAGATGTTCCCCTCAGGATAAAAATGACGTTTTTCTTGCCATTTTTAAGGAACGAATGGGGCTGGATTTACCGGTGTGAAAACCCTATGCAAGTTAATAATAATTAATACTTTAAAGCCACTTTTGAACTGGTGGGCATTCGCTAAACTTGCCAGCATATAATACTGCAATGTGCCTTCACATAAACCACAGTAGTTGGTCCATGGAAGAGGCCGGTTGAATACAGAATGTTTCCAATACATGGCCTGGCTTGTATACCATCATGGCTACCTAACAAATCAATTTACAGTTAAGACCTAAGTTTTCCATTTTACAGAAAAACAAAGAAAATTTCTGGAATTGTGAGTTTAGAACACAGATTTGGAAAAACCTGAATGTCCGACTTTTGACACAAAATAATGGTTTAAATTCATCCTAACACTAATTTAGTCTCCAAATGCATTAAAATCTCCTGAATTCTAGAACGCAAAATTCCCTGTACCAAGCTTCATATGGGCCGATTTTCACACTCAAATTGCCTGGTAAATCTACTAATAACAAATTCGGCATAACTCTTAAGTGCTTGTTTCTTGGTGGTTTCTAGCTTTAATAGTTGTGTTTTTTATTTGAAAATTGAAATTTCATGGAATGTGATTTAGAACACAGATTGTGGAAAAACCTGATCTAATCTCCGATTTTTGACACAAAATAATGTTTAAATAAATTCTCCTACCCCCTAATTTAGTCGCCAATGCAATTAAAAAATCTCCTGAAATTCTAGACCAAAATTCCCTACCAAGCTTCAATATTGCCGATTTCACTCAAATTGCTGGTAAATCTATTACCAAACGGCATACTCTGAAGTGCTGTTTCTAATGTTTCTAGATTTAATATGTTGTGTTTTAGTTAAGAAAATTTAAATTTACATGATTGTGAGTTTAGAACACAGATTTGAAAAACCTGAATCTCTCGATTTTGACAACAAAATAATGGTTATAAAATTCAATCCTAACCACTAATTTATCCTCCCAATCATTCAAACTCCTGAACTTCTAGACCAATTCCCATTACCACGCTTCAATATTGCCGATTTCACTCAAATTGGCCTGGTAATCTATACCAACTTCTGCATAACTCTTAAGTGCTTGTTTTCTGGTGTGTTCTAGATTTAATATGTTTTGTTTTTAGTTGAAAAATGGAAATGTTTCCTAGAATGGCATAAATTAAGCCCTTTTAAATTGAACACGTAAAAAGAAAATGGAATTGCGATTTAGAACGGGAAACTTTGATCTTTATCTATAGTCCGTTATTCACTGATGCACTCTACTTCTCACAGCTGGTCTTCAAAACCTAGCTTCAACCACTCTGCCTTGCTGACACACATGGATTCCAACACTTCTCGTTTGAAGATAAACATAGACATACTACCTTGTAGACCAAGCAACCCAAGTCCTCCCTCCAATGACCACCTGCTGATTTTTGTCCGAGCACCAAATTCAGGTAACAGATATCAACCAACTTCGGGAATTGTATCTTCTGGCAGGTCTACACATAGCCAGGTTGCTGGTCGGAGGGGAGTCCTCTTGTAGATCTATCTTCAAGTCTTGCATTCTGTGTGCCAGTGCCATCATGAACTTCAAGTAGCAATCTCTGACTTATAACGTCTGCATCTTGGGGTTATTGGCAACCTAAAGATATGAATATGGGAAAGCTGGTCAATTATAAATACCTTAAGTAACCAGACTAATGTGAATAAAGTTTCCACCTAAATTGCTGTCACTTGTAAATTGGACTAAGTGACTCCAACAGTGGACCGAACTCATTAAGTTGCAAAAAATCCATCGGTCCTCGGACCGCTTGTGTCGCCTGGCGACGCGGTTATGAATGAATAGGCCCGAACACGCCTTGACCTTGAAATGTGACCTTGACCTCAATGGAACAATGAGGCCTGTTGCATGTAAACTCATAAACCAAGTTTGGTGCCAATTTGAACTTTCAACTTGTCAAATGAGTTCAATTTTAATTTCAACACCTATCTACAACTTGACCTCACATGACTTTGTGACCTTGGTATGTGACCTTTAACCTCATCCACAAATGAGGGATCCCATGTTGCACCTATGATTCAAGTTTGGTTCCAATTGAACATCAACTTTTCAAATGAGGTCAAGTTTACATTTTCCGCCTATCTTACAACTTACCTCACATACCTTTGACCTTGGTTAGGGGGACTTTTGACCTCATCACAAATGCGGGATCCCATGTTGCAGCACCTATGATTCAGTTTGGTTCCAATTGAACATCACGTTTCAATGAGGTCATTTAAATGTTTCGCCTATTTTACAACGTGACCTCACCTGACCTTTCACCTTGGCTGTACCTTGACCTAAATGGGGGATTACATGTTGCACCTGTGATCCACGTTTGGTTTAAAAACCATCAAGTATGAGGATTTACCCGGCAAATGTTCACCCCCTTTTTCACAACAGAGCATCACAACAATAACAGACTACAGTGGACTAAGTGATTCCTATGTGCATTCCTGCCTTAGGGCAGGCGACACAAAAACTGGGGCTCTTCAGGTGAATTAAATACACCTATGTAAGGCACAAATCTGATTCCACCCCCCCCCCCCACACACACACACAACAGGATCTTTCAATTCAACTTGCCTTCCCTAGATAGGGTTTAATAAAATTATCATGAATAACTTAATCATACAACTTATGCATGAATCAGGACATGATCACTGCATTGGTGTCACATGCACTGTATATGACAACCATGCAAGTTGCATGACTTGGCCATGGCTATTCCAATTTAATGCAACTACTCATAGGCATATACCATATACTCCCCTTCCTGCATTTATACCTTACACATCTAGGATATCTCATTGTGGCAAGGATTGCAATTTTTTAGAAACATCTCTCATGCCTTTCAAGACCAACAAGGCGGTTCTCTCTCGAACCACAAAGGTCCCCCCCCCTCGTAGTAGTAAAATGAGCGAAAGTAACATAACTTTATGATCACAGGGAGATTGTGGTATAAATATTGAGGCTCATGCCATATGCGTTGCATATATACATTAGATTACCCAAGATGACTTCGAAAAATGATAGGGATTATGTAAAAAAATCATACTGTTGTAAATAAAATTACATTGGGCAAATCATTGGGTGGAGCACCATAAACAAACTATTTAGATTTCTCATAACTATACATTAGTATAAAGTATACTTTAATCAGATGCCAAAACAAAATAAGGTCTCTTGAGCTGCATGGTGTGAACTAGCATAATTGATACCAAGTTTCATGGCCATACAACCCATTAGTAGTTATTTGACCTTGGGTGACCCATTGACCTCGAAATACATTCACAACTTTCATTCTGTAATGTTTGAACCCCACCTATAAGTGTATAACCATGCCAACCTTTTGTGCTTTGACCTTACCTTGAATTTGGACCTGATGACCGTGAAATGATGTATCCACAGGTAATACCCCAGGTTTTTCAGGACCATAGAACCATTTGTAGTGAATTTGACTTTGATGACCCTGAGGACCTTACATGCCTTCACAAGTTACCGCCCTTAATTGGGGTTTTTTTTTTTGACCACACCCACAAACTTCATTGAACATACAACTATTTGTAAAATATGACCTCTTTGGACAATTGGATGACCCCAATGACCTTGACAGACCTTGAAAATTTTTTGTATCAAAATGCTGGTACACCCATGATTCATACAACCTGGCTGCCCCACCATGACCTTGAATACCTTCAAAAATTTCCACACTGAAATTTTGACCACACCCACCAAGTTTTCATGACTAACAACCTTTGCAGTGATTTGAACCTCAGATGACCCCAGTGAATATGAATGACCCTTGAAAAATGCTGACGATCCCCACCAGGTTCATGGCCATACAACCATGTTAAGTGGATTTGATCTTGGATGAACCCCGCAGACCTTGAATGACCTTCAAATATTTGGCACTGAATGTTGAACACTCCACCAAGTTTTTCATCAGCCTACCCCTTAATTTAGTGATTTGAAACCTTGAATGACCCCACATGACCTTGAAATGAACCTTAAAATTTTTGGCATCCCCAAATATGAACCTCATCCACAAGTTTCATCATCCTACCACACTTGACATGTTTAAGCAATTTAACCCATTTTTGAGCAGCATTTTGGAAACGCTTTGACCAAAACCACATGACCCATCTCCGAACTCATCTACCACCTACTTGAGTGAATCTATGGTGCGAAGAATGTGCAACCCATACTTGCTCCAATGAAAAGATATCGTGTTTACAAGGTTTGTAGCAATTTAACCCTATTTTTGACCATATTGACCTTTGACCCATGACGCATTCAGATCCAGGGCCAAACGCGTAACTTGAAGATACACTATGTTTGCGAAGAGGGTCCCCCACACTTGCCTTATATCCCAGATATCGTTTGGGGACACACACACGTACGGACGAAGAGCATTTCTTTAGTCCCCCTTCGCCAACAAAAGTTTGGCGGGGGACCAAAAAGTCCAAGTGGGATCTATTGCTACACGGGCCAAATTCATGAGGGTCAAAGTCCCATATTTTTTCCTGCTTAAACTATATTACCAATGTTTTTTGGACATGAAATATGGTCAGAATTCAAGGATGGCACTCTGCTTGGGTGCTGGCCCGCAAACACAAATTGGAAACCTGACACATCATGACACACTTAACATTTCCCTGGACCCGTGCTGTCCAATTCATGGACCTCACACACCAGGGACTTTAGGGATAAAGATTGGCATTACTGGACCTCCCGTCGGCAACGTGTGGGCCACACGATCTGATATCGGGTTGGCAGTTTCATTGAAAACGGCCTTGGGGCGATACAACCTGGCTAGAAAACTAGGTCATCTGCAGTCAAAATTTGCTGATGTCTCGCTAGTTTTGAGTAATGGTTCACTTGACGCACTAAACAGAACCGCTGAAGTGAACCTGGCCCAAGCGGTATATATCCCTTTGTGTTCATTGACAACCTCCTATACGGTGTACCAGATGTGGTATTATACTAGATTGGGGACATACTCGAGGTCAGAAGAGTAATACCGTTTATTTTTTAACACGTTAGTGAACAAAGTTTCAGCTACTTAAAATGGCCCCTGGTCCAATCCGCTATGATGTGAAGTGAGTATAAATTTTAACGACAACAACACATTGTGTCATATCGTATCATTAATTAAAGTACTTAAACCTTTTTTAACAAAAAAAAAAATTCAAACCTTTATGAAACACACACCCAGTAAATTCAGTCACACATTTTTCAAAGTTTAAATATTTAAAACAGATCAGCTTCTTTCAGGAAATTTATCACCCAAATAGGCCTAATATCTTTGAAATAATGCTTTTCAAATCTGGGGACGTCTATAATATCTCTATGAATAAGCGCATAATCAACTCACTCCATTAATGCATGGTTCCATAACGAGCACATCACAATGAATACACCGAGGGACTGGGCTCACCTCTAAGCAAAATAACGATGGCCATATCATTAATGACTCCATTGTTACATCGCGCGAATACAATTTCCGTCCCTTGCATCCAATCAAACCTGAACTGCCCTGCCGCTCAACAGTTGGTTGCAAAAGCCAGGCATCGCATATCTTCAATTCCAGAAGCCACAGATTTTAAAGGAAGTGGTCAAAATACCCTCAAGAAAGCTTGCCAAATTTTTCTCATTTACCCTGTGAAATATTAGGGCAAAGGATGATTGACTGCAAAGTAATGCCAAATGTGCTCCAATTTGGTCAACCAATACTAATCTTACGGAGTATTCTATGGGGCTTTAATAATATCACAATTTAATAGCTCCTCACATCAAAACAGATTAAAATATGGGCGCAAACTTTTCAGATGGGGTCTGGGGGTGCAGGCCCTCTATCAAGATGAAAACTTTATATACTTAAATTGGGTCATCATCTTTAAACTAGGGGTCTGAGTACAAGACAGCTAGTAATACTTGTCCTCAGAATTAAGACGTTAGGTGGTTCCACAGTCCCAAAAACAAAGAAGAATACAGTAGCTTCCCACAATGGCAATTGTGCTTCCATGGTGGTGTTTTGTGACAGCTACTGAGGTGAATCGTTAGAGATTAAAGGGGCGGCTGGCTAAATTGACAATTACTATCACAAACTTGCATTTTAAGAATGTTCATCTCTAACTATTCCATACTGCCTGTACAAGCAAACTATCATTGGAACCAATGCATTGTGGGATGCTACGATATCTTCTCTTGTCACAAACAACCAAACCCGGACTTCTACCTTTGTGAAGTTGCGCACAATGATCTTCAATGCGTGGTCCTTCATGTCTTTCGCACCCACTCTGTCAGCAGCATCCAGGATCATCACAACGTTCTGTACTGAGATGTTGACCTCCAGGTTTTCTTTGCAGAAGGCTTGCAGGCGATTGTTGCTAAACCCGTAGTAGTCTGGTGCCGAGAATAAGTACCTGTGTCATCTTGTTAAGGAGCAATATTCATGAGTAGTATGTCCATCCATTACCAAAAGGTTGTCACAACTGTTTGAAAGTCTCATTTATTATGACAAAACCAGAATAAAACTAAAAATATCCATAGCGACAGTTTTGACCACTGATTTGGAATAGTTCATCGACTGCACAAATTTTATGAAATTTCATCATAATTTAATATGATTAAAGGTTAATGGTTGAATATTTTAGCTTTGAGTGCATCGGCACACAAGAATTACGTGGTGCGTAATTAAGATGGCCCCACAACTGTGGTTTTATCACATTTCTTGAAATATGCAAATGAGCTAATTATATTACCGTACTGACCCGAGTATAGTCCCACCCTTTCTTAAGCTGAAAATACCTTGAAATTTTGGGATGGGATAATGCCCGAATCTTGCCCTAATCCGGAGTGGAAAATATCTTGGCCTACTCGCCACACTATACAGCCACTTCATGACTTCCGAATTTTGAAGACTCAGAATGTTGGAAAAATGCTGTTTTTTCGATAGTGCGTAGTTTTCCACCCTCATTCTGAAGTAGATTTCATCTTTTGTGATGTAACTATAACCATGCATTAATGACTATAATGTAACTTTAGTGATTTTTTTAAGCAAAAACAAAATAGTCGCGAAAACTGAACCAATTTGCCATCAGTGTATTGGCGGCTGCCATATTTGATTTGGCGACCTCTAGGCTCTATGACCTCCCGACATAAATATTTTTTATACACAGTATTGTGGATATCATACTATGAAATCTTCTGTAACTTATCATTGAAATATTACAAATTTTAACTTTTTAAGCCATTTGAATACTGTATTTTAAAAACGTCATGACGAAAAACCAGGAAAGTGAAAAAAGGGGAATGTTGCCCTCATTAGGTGCCCTCTGACCCTACACATGACCTTGTTAAAAATATTCTTTTAGTTTCAGAAAACAAATCTATCAAAAAACTATTTTTGTCATGAATTTATGAAACTCAATAATTTTCAGTGACTTGTTATTTTTTTATACTGAAATATGGAAAAAAGAGTGACTAATATTGTAGTATCACGTCTGAGTGAAGTAGAAAGCCTTGAGAGTGTTGACCAGAAACAGTGTCTTCTGCTGAATCTTTGACACTTTGCCGTGTTTTACTCTTAAATGTATGTTTTTCACAAACTGTAAAGGTTCCATACGTCATTAGAAACATTCCTGAGATGGAATATAAATGGAATTTCGTATTGGGAAATGCATATCATTTGAATTCAAGTCTAAAAGGTTTGTTGTTTGAGGAAAAATAGGTTTCCAAATTTTGCAGTCAGTGTAGGCCAATTTTTTGGCATGGGATAATAAATGGATCTTTAGAATTTTCTGAAATTTTCCTGAAACTTAGGGGTGGGATTTTACTCGAGCATGGGACTATACTCGGGTCAGTAGGGTAAGTATGCAGTTTAGCCATGTTAGAAGTTCATTGACTCATCGGTTTAGTCTGTAGAGTGGATTAATGCAAAATACTCATACATACGGTCTAAATAATGTCATATCTAGGTTATTATTTCAATTGAAGAATTAAATTTGGTGTTAAAATGTAGCTGCGAGTGTGCAGTATAGTGAATGTATATGAACAAACCTGAGATACAAAATGATTTTGACAGAAAATAGGGTGGCCAGTGCAAATCTCGTAATGTGTTCTGATGATACTATGAAAATACGGAACAGGCACCGCATCCGTTTATTGCAAATATTTGGATAAACTTTGTCCTCAACCTGTGAACTTTTTTGACAAAGATAAAAAGTGCACACTTTTACCTATATTTTGATAACAAAATATTGGTATGTTCCAAACTACTTTTTAAGCTACATCCAATTACATTATGTAGTCTTAACATAGGATGCTGCCTCCAAGCACATCACATGCGCTCATTAAAGACACTATCAGTGATTTGCTAAATCAGCAAATCGAAAAAATCATCAAAAATCAGATATTTGCATGTATGTAAGAAGTGCAGGTATCCTAACATACCCTGCAAATGATAAGACCAGAAGCAACCTAATAAGGACAAAATCAGAGATTTTAGTAATTACTGTCCGAACGGACACTTACTACAACACATAATTGAATGGGAATCGTATCTCTTGGAAACTGCCGTTTTCTCTTCTCGTTCCTTTTCTTGTCTTTCAATTCTACAGCTGGAAAGGTAACTTAATGGGAAATCACAGACGTTTCCTTCACTGTGAATCCTATTCCTGAATTTCAAATATTTTTTCCATTTCAAATCCCTTAGTGTCTTTAACATGACAAATATCAATGCATGATTATTACTGGATTATTATCCAATCATATTCTTCTCGCATACTGAGCTTAAGGAATTTTTCTTTAAAAAATCCATACACCAGATCTCTTTGGTGAATGGGCCAATAGAGGGCACTCCTACTACGTGCACAATCTTGACAGCAGGGGGGAGGGCCGGACACCAAAGTTAATGCACTAAGTTGGTGGAATGGTTTTTTAGGGTTGCGCCTTGTAAAACATGTAGGAAACATCCGCTAAATTTGTTTTTGTGGGTGAACCATTTTTCTTTTAAAACAAATATCGCCCAGTGCTGAAATTGGCACAGAGAAGAGTGGGGGGAGAGTTATTTAGAGATTTTATATCTGTCGCTCACCAGGGTGGCACCAACTAGATTTTTGTAAAAAAACCCTGATATTTTTTTTTTTTTTTTTTTTTTTAAATGCGTTTTTTTTAAAGCAATTTAAAAAATTTGGCGTTGCCTACTCTCCTTCTACTACAGGTTTACAACAAACATATCAACACACAAAACATACGTCACACGATTCAACAAAGTACGAGCAATACGTATAGTTGTTATTTCTTTCACATTCGGCTGTATCAGAGACTGGATTTTACAATTTGACGACATCAGCCTAAGCTTGACACGTCATAGCCCGGGCGCAGGCCGGGGCTATTAGATTAAGTATATAGATATCGCGGGTTTTTTTCCGATGCAAAAACTGTCAGGAAAAAAGTTTTAAATACGGTTCATCTACCCGACCTCCTATGGTATCTTCCGATTCCCTGGGTGGTTTTATCACGAATACAGAATTATTAGGACAAAATAAGCAATAAAATGAGGTATTAGGAAACAATTTTCTTTTACAAGTTTTTGAGTAGAATTGAATAACGCGCAAAGTTTTGTATACTTCAGTGCCTTCCATTTTCTTTCATTTTGCGCCAGTTATTTGACGCAAACATCCTCTAATGCAATATTAGCACATTTTTTTTGAAGGGCGGCCGCCCCCATTTTTTCAAATTTGGAGAGGTTTGTTACCTTTGCATTGGTACTGCTATGTTATTATAGGCTGTGAATGGTTAGCTGAAAATGGTCTATGTTACCAAACGAAGGAATTTTGGTACTAGAATAATTAAGTACGGGATCCCCGATATATAATTCAAACATTCTGCCCCCCGTGGAAACGACCTTCCTATGTGAAATAGCCGGAAATAGCGCCATGTACGTGTCTAATAACGCTCATCTATTAGTTGTTTTTAATAGTTCGGCGCGGGGGGCGAAGGTCAATAGAGTGTCTTTTCTCGAGGGGCACTTTTTCACATGGACGGACATAAACGAGCATTTCCAGCTCTGCCGTTAAGTCAATCTGGGATCCCAATATAATTAAAAAAAAAAAAAATCGCTTATTTTTGTGATAAATACGCATTTTTTTAGCATTCTCGTCGAAGGTATATTTTTTCCTATACAATTACCAACGTAATGTGCAAAATATCAAATTTTTGTGAAAATTGGGGGGCGCTCTTCAAAAATGTGCCAATATTGCTTTTAAAGTACACTGCATAAACTGCACATCCCTTCAAATAAGAATCAGTGACATTGGATGGATTTGTCAGGCAAGGTGAGTAATGCCAGTTTTAAAAATGCGTGATGGGCCCCGTAATAGCTTTATATTAATTCTCTGACCTAGTCCCAAAAACAACAACCAACCCAATATGGAGTGCTCTATTCAGAGGTGTTTACCGGCAATCACTGTGACTGGTCATGGAATGTAGAGAATTCGATACAAAGGTTCACCCATTCCCGGCCAGAGGCAACCCAAAGCAATGTTTCAATCTCCGATCAATAAAACTTGCAAGAAAGTCTGATACTCGCCTAAAACGATAGTAAATATAGCTGGGCCCGCGCGATTGTTGTTGTGGTGTGTTAGCATGACTGAGGCTAGCCCGAATGGTTGCTCACTCATCTCCCGCTACGATATCCTTTTATTTTGCGTTGTAGGAGAACACGGGCAATGTAAGTTTTTATTAGTATGGAAATGTCAATTATAATGGTTTAAATCTGTCTGAAATTTCCCATTTCGCACACATACCACATTTATATTTGAGTTTTTTGCAAGCATGACAGGGCGTGTGTTGTGCGCGTGGTGTGTCCAAGACCCCCATTCAGTGACAGTGTTTCGTTGCCTGCCCATTAATAAAATATACAATTCGTATGGGCGGCATCTACTTCATGGCATCCTCTGCTTGTAATTATGTTTTCTATATGTGCGCCCTGGCCCCTGACATATTGTCATAATTTGTGTTTTAAACTTGTTAATTTGAGTAATTTATAACCATTTTGTGCTTCAACAGACTTGCTCACGGGGCTGCACCGATATCAAAAATTCACGGGGGCTGGCCTGTGTGTTCCACGACTCATGATTCATGCCAAAGTCAGGATAGATGTGTTTGTGTTGCCCCCCTGTTGGCTCAGCCCCGTTACGAATCGAAATACTCCCACACCCCCCCCTGCTTGACAGGATGACAACTAGGGGCTTTAAAAATGGCTACACTGGTAAAAATGCAATTTAAGTAGGATTATCGCTACAGCTTTTGTGCGCCCAGATCTTGTGAAATTGTCATCAAATGTTGGTAATTGGTAAAAGCCAAATTGTGCCAAATTTTAATTTTTTCCCAAAAAGCCTTCTAAAGATATGTCCGGCCAAATGCGTTTTCAAATTTCCCATAGACTTTGTACAGGGACTGATTTTGGCCGTATAGAAATGACCAAAAGGGGCAATTTAAAGAAAAACTATAATTTTTTTTTAATTATTTTCGCAGTTTGATGATTTACAAGATTGGTGTTTCTTTTTAATGGTTAATAATATCAAATCCATACATTTTTTTATTTTTCTGTGCATCATCAAAAACAAAGACTGGTGTCGCAACAGACAAACAAACTTTTTTTGTTTAAGTGCTCTAGAAAACTGATGTATCCCACTTTTCATAATTTGTTTCCTAGAAGAAAACTACAACTCCTTGGTGATGAATACGGTGTCATTGAAAGAAATCAAATTGTTAGGAAAATTCTCACGTTACATTTTGCAGATTGAGTATTTCTATTTCAAATACAGGTGTTTTTAATTTTCCCTAAATATTTTTTCCCTGAAAATAATAATGTTCTCTACACTGTCTAAAGAAAGATTAAAAACACATGCTTCAAAAGTCAATTCCGAATTTTAGGAACTAATCTTTGTTTATACAACTCCCTGAGTTTCAGCTTAAAGCACTTTCCATTTAGGCTGGGAAAAATTATTGAGTGTAAAAAATTGAGTAAGAAAACACAAAACAAGGAAAGGGCAGCCTGACCAGAGGCAAGGGGGGGGAGAAAGGGAGAGAGGGGGGGGGGGGAGGGGAGGGGGGCAGGGGGTGAAGAAGACCAGGGGGCGGAGGGAGCCGCCCGACGCCAGGAACCGAAGGGGGGGAGAAGGGGAAAAGCGGACCAATAAGAGGAGAGGGGGCGGGGGGCACAAGGGGGGGGCAGAACGTTTAGGTGGGGGTAAGGAGAAACTCAGTTTTGCTTTCGCTAGAAGTGTTATGAGCAGAGTGAATGGACCCTATAGGAATCACACCACTAATAAACTGGTGTAACAACGACTTCAGTGCCGAGACTGTTTGCGTCCGGCCATATGGCCCTTGCCTAAGATCCCCAAAATATTGATGAGTTTGTGTCTTTAAATGAAATTGAATTAAAGCATAATGTGTGGGACTATAACAAACTATTTGGGTGGTAAGATTTGTCTGTGCCATTTTTGATATTTCTGAGGTTTGGGAACTGTACAATTTTAGTTTCTAGTAACACTCAACTACGTGAACGTTTGAAACATGCAAAGCTTTCGATGGTCTGTAGCTAAAAATCAGCCTTCCATCATATGAACTTTTTCCATTTTTGTTGAAAGGTATGGTGTTAAATTTTCACCTCCAAAAAAAATTAAAAGTTTTGAATAAAGTCCGCTTTAAGCCGAGAAAGTTTCGACGTTTGGTGGAGAGGTCATTGGTACACAATTCTATGGGAGTTATGTAGTGGTGTGATTCCTATAGCAACATGGGGTCCGAGGACCCACAATAGAGTCCAGAAAAATTTTACAATGCTATGCTTTCTGGTGGTGGTGCCTTTCTTCTAAGAACTATTTTGAGGACCGTTGAAGGAAACGTGCAATTTGACAACCTTAATGCACGGTTGATTTGTTCTTCCTCTATAAGCTTTTTTGTGAGGGTGGGGAACATCCCCTTCGATTATTTTAAGTGGGGACAATTTACCCCTCCTCTCATCCTCACCTCCCCTTCCCTTCCCTGCCCCCTCCATGCTCTTCTCATCAACAATCTTTCTAATTTGACCACATAGGCTTGTATTTGTATAGAGGCACGTTACTGGGATCATCTGAAAAACATTTGAGGGAAAAGTGGATAGCATTCATGGCTCGATGCAACAATCCTCATCAATCATTCACCAAAATGATTTTATATAATAATTAAAAAATCATATATTATTGTACATATGGTTAAAAATGGTAGCTTTCATCATCACACTGGCATTTTTCAAACATTTTCAGCAATTTTAACTTTTTGCATTGCTTTGAAAGATTTTTCACATAGACCTTCACACAAATAAACGTTTGGTAGCATTTTTAGTAGTAACAGTAAAACTATTGTAGGGCTGAGCTGAAATACTGTACACTTGGAAATTTTTGCGAGGTTTTATTTTCGCGAATTCGCCAATGTGAACATCAAAATGCGAAAATAAAAACTCGCGAAAAGACCTTTCTCATTGCAAATATTTGGATAACTTTGTCATTAAAAGGTACTTTTTCCAATAGATTTGTATGGCACTAATGTCAATACCATCAAATTCAAAATTCTCGTGCATTGGCCCAACTTATAATTAGCCAATAAGCATGTTGTCATAAAGGCGGTAGTGTTCCGTCATGAAAGATCTTAAGGATACAGTGAGTCCTCTGTAGGCATGGACACATCCCATAGTCGATATATCTCAATAGGAATCAAAATGCTTGTCTTGATGAATGCTTTCGCCAATAGTGAGCTGAGAAAAAGAACACATAAACAAGAATTTATTGCCATTTGGCCTAATCCCATTTGGCCTAATCTCTTTGGTCTAATTAATAGCCTTTGCTCTAACTTCAATTTGTCCTAAATCCATATTGTCTAATACAATTTGTCTAATACCATTTTTAGTCTAAACAACTCAATTTTATCTAACAATCAAATTTCTAACATCCATTTTGGTCTATTCCCATCTTGTCTAATGCCCATTTTGTCTACTACCATTTGTCTAATCACCCACAAACACCAGTTGTCTATACCCAATTGGTCCTATAGCCATGGTCGAATATCCATCTGGTCCTATGTTTGGCCCTAATACCCATTTGGTCTAATTGTCCATTTGTCTAATAGCCACTTGATCTATTCCACCTTGTCTATGTCTACATGGTCTAATATCCCCGTTGGTCTAATACTCCATTTGATGTTAAACCCAAATAATTGATCTTTAAACATGATTTAATATTAGACCAAATGGATATTAGACCAGAGGATATTAGACCAGATGGACATTAGACAATGGATATTAGACCAATGGGGTATTAGACAAAATATTAGACTAGATTAATATTAGACAGAATGGATTTAAAGCTAAAATGAAATATTAACCAATGGTTTTAGACAACATTGGATTAGACCAATTTGGTTATAGACGATATGGATATTAGATATAGGGATAGTAGAACGATATTAGTTTTAGATGTTAACAAAATGGTGCTGTTAGACCAATTGAGATTAGAACCAAATGGCAAGTCCCCTAAGACACTGCCGTGATCTAATTTAATTGCATTTTCAGTACAATATTCTCAATCAGCATGACAAAATTCTTCTTAGGTCAGTGGTGTTTGAGAGGTTCCCATATAATGGTAATCAATTCCATCAAGTCATGATTCTTATTATCAGTGATGCTCATCACTCAGATAAAACTTGAACGGTTTATACTTTGTAACCTAGAAGTAACAAAGTAATCACAACTTCCACACAAGTGTCCAAGGAAGCCCTGATATTTGTCAACGATATGACCATTATGTGTGTATCCAGTGTAAAGAAGAATTTGTTTTATATTTCGTACCTCATGCACTGTGTCCTTAATCGCGCGCGATTAACGACTGCGCAGCGCATCATTAATTACTTTGTACTCTAGGTTTACAGAGTATAGTAATTATGGAACACATTTGGCCATATTTTTAAATGGGTTCACGCCATGCCTTTTTTAGTAGCGACTAGTCATGTGTGACCTTTGACCTTGATAGTTACCTTTGCCTATGTGGTGACCTTTGACCTTGTGTGACCCTTTGACCTTGATGTGTGACCTTTGACCTGATAGTGACCTTGGACCTCATAGATGCCGAAAGAAAAAATGCAATGGAGTTGGAAAACACATCTGAAAATGCGAACGGAGGGAGCGAAGCGACCGGAGTACCGCCCCTAACGGCCGGGGGTGCAGGGGCCCCTTAGGGCCCCTGTGGGGTCCAGGGGCAACGCCCCGGTGGGGGTCGAGGGGGGCGAAGCAAGAGGGTTTTGAATTTGAGCTACAGGAAAGACCATTTCTGAGAGTAAAATATCATTCCAAAAGAGTTAAAATTAACTGTAAATGGAAGAATGGGCTAACGCATTAGTTTGGGACTCCATATCATCTCATACTTAGTAATGGCTGTTTGATCAAATTCAAATTTCAGGTATAAAAGGCCAAAGTAACCATTAATGATAGTGATACAAGACCACGTTTGGGGAGTTTCCTTTGCAGTATTCTTGGCATCAAGTGAAGCTTATACTCAGTTGCAACCATGCAATCAGTCTTCAAAATTGCAGCAATGGATCAAATTTTGAAGCTTGCCGTCACCTTACCACTGTTTACAAAACTTACCACAATGAAGTTTTGTCTTCCTAGGTAAACTGCAAAGTATCGCCTTTCTCTTTGAGTAAAATGCTATTGAAACGTGTCCTTTACTTCTCGATGATTTGAAAATTGTTTCCAAGGCTTGTAAGCGTCAATTGGAATGTCATTTTGTCGCTTCGTCGGTATTTTTCCGATGAGCAATCTTGCATGCCAGGGTGACATGCTTTGCATTTATGCTAGTCTCTTATACAAAATCGCGATGTACGCAAACCTATTTAATATACCGATGTTCCGTTGTACTTTGAGCTGCATCGAGGGTCTGAAAGATCAGATTATGATAAACAAGAATTCCGTTAAAAATCTCAATCGACGTTCAACATAAAAATCGGAAAAAGTAAAAAAATCTGGAAAAGAAAAAAATATAGAAAATCGGATTTTAATCCCAGAAATGTAAAAAAATGGATTTCCGATTAAAATCGGAAGATTGGCATCTCTGTTGACCTTGATGTGTGACCTTTGACCTTGATGCGTGACCTTTGACCCTGATGCGTGACCTTTGACCTTGATGCGTGACCTTTGACATTGATATGTGACCTTGACCCCATAAACAAAATGAGGGCGTGCATGTAAACCCATAAACCAAAGCTTTGTTCCAATTGCACTTCAACTTTTCAAATGAGGTCAATTTACATTTTCAGCCCATCTTACAACTTTGACCCTCAGACGACATTTGACCTTGGTATGTGACCTTTGACCCTCATCAACAAATGGGAAATGCCATGTTGCACCTGTGACCCAAGTTTGGTTTTTAAATCATCAAAGTATGTGGATATTACAGGCAAATGATAACCCCTTTTTCACGACAGGACACAAAGACATTTCAACAACAACGACATCAACTACAGTGGACAAAGTGGTCCCTATGTGTATTCCTGCCTTAAAGGCAGGCGACACAAAAAGCCCCTTTAAAGCATGCGGTTTCATACAGGAGATTCCAGATGTTTGGTGTTAAGCCAATATATGACAGAAAAAGAAAAAAAATTATATGATCAGGAAGGAATCGACATTGCCTATGGTTAGAGGAGGTTCTACGGCTGATTAATGCTCTAACATTACAGTAATTTCCAACAGACAAAACAATAAAAACTCAATTTAAGATTTTCCATGAGCGATATAAGTATTATTCATATTATGGATGTTTCATATCCTACCTGTTTGTGATTGCACTGTGGGTAAAGACATTTTTAGTGAAATAGTCCTATATAGCGTTTGATGAAAGTTAGTTTAGTAAAGTATCTGGTAGGGGGTGTGACTAGTGGGCACCCCACTGTCCCTGCTTTTCGAATTTGACCGACCTATACGGGGACCGTGGGGCTACTCATGTAAATATTGAGGAAGTCGTGCGACTGTGCGCCACCAAGAGCGCCAGAATGGTTGAATACCACTTATTTAAACATACTTTGGCACAAAAGTGATGAAGATGCGTACCTAAGAGTGTTCTAATAATAATCCATCCATTTATGTAAAGTAAAAATTACGATTCGTGTTAAAAATCCAGAAAATAATTCCCCCGCCTAATGATACAAATCAGTTTCATGGCAGTGACAGCCCGGGGATTTCCACCCAATAATGACGTAGTGCGTAAAATCAGGGAATGCGCAAAAGGGAAATTTGCACTCCTTGAATTTTGATATTGATATGATTCGCCACTCGATGAGTAGTAGTAAAGCCATGTGAAAGTAATAACAGCCAGTTCCGTGTATAAATGACAAAATAATCGAGTGGGCAAAGCACAACTAGTAGTGACTATGATAGTCTAGGGTTCGAATCCCGGAAGGAGCTTGTTCCTCGGCCAGATTAGCTTTTTTGTGAACTTGATTAGATCGCTTATCCATACTTGGTTCCTGCAATTTACTTTGGTATACTACAGTTTCCTCATGCCATTTTAAAATCAAATTTTGGCCATTACCGTAACGCCACTTAGGTATAAGCCCACCTTTGGGTATCAGCCCACCCAATTTTAAGAAAAAATACAGGAACTAGCATTACACTCGGGTTTATTATAAGCCCAGGTGGTAATTAGCATTCAGAAAACAATTTGTATTACACACACAAAATCACATTAAAATTGCGAACTATTCTATAGCCATCAAAGTAGGGCCTAATGCATTGGGATGGTTTGTTTACTAGAATTACTTGAAGAATGGATGCAAAAAATTAACTTTACTTTGAATGTTTATAATATCTGCCTACAACAAAAGTGTATATAAAATGTTGTCCTGCGTGAATAATATGCTATGAAAGATATTGCAATTTTGTATCTGATAATTCTAGCCCCTCGCCGGGTATAAGCCCACCCATATTTTGAAAAATTTCTTGTGGGGGGGGGGCGGGGGGGGTTGGGCTTTACCCGAGTAGTGCTTACGGTAATTTGTATTGCGTATTATGATTTCCAACATTGTACCAAGGCCTACAGGCTTCTCCCCACGATTTACCTCTTGAAAGTGAGATTTAATATCATCTAAACCGAGGCCTAAGTATAGTATGTGTGGCCTAATTTACATCTACTCGGGGACAACATGAATGGAACACATGGTGAACCCTATTGACGGCAGCGCGATACAACTTAATTGCGCTCATACATCACAACGCAACATCAGCGCATACAAATATTCGCTCATAACATACACATAGCATCAACTGATATTTGCCTCATCGTATGTAATATTGATCTACTCGGGGCAGAAATTTGTAATTATGCATTTTATCCCATAAATGGATCAGAAATCACAAAATGGGTGGATTGGATGGGGCACACGAACAACAAATTTGCTCTACCATTCACAATACAAAACAAATCATCGAATCAACTAAAATTTTGGAAAATAACCTTCCTTAGATATATAGTTGAATCATAAAAATAAAGGGATCCTGTCTTATGGGTCACGATCATATGGGGCGACGAAAAAATTACTTCGCCAATCAGAATTAAGCTAGCGCAAGGGTTTTTTTTTTAAATAGGCTCCCCGTTTTAAAGCTTTGCCAAAAAAGGTTATATCGTGGAAGGAGGGCAGGGCTGCGATTTATGAGGGAAAATGACGCGGTGAAATAACAAAGTGAAGACAATTTTGAAAAGTGCTTAAAAAACATTATTTTCGGCAAGTTTTTTTGCTCGAAAAAAAAACCATCCATTTTTTATTGTACTAAACCTGTATGCTGTAGCTATAAATCCAGTACTAGCCAACAAGGTTAAATTGTTGGAAGGAGGGCAGGGAGTTGATTTATGAGGGAAATATGAGGGTAAACCACAACACGGTTTTCAGAGCAATCCACCATTTTCTATCGGTTGTGAAAAACATTCAATCACATGGATTGCCAAACGGGCTATCTGATTGGCTTAATTCTTAAAAGTTCAAAAATCTTTACGAGGGAGAGACGGCGATTTACAGAACTAAATTTGTTGTGGTTGAAAGCGTAAATGGAACAGCATTAAAGTCGGCGTGGACTAGCGTATCAATGATCGCAGTACAATAACAGCGATCGCGCTGCAAACTGCGCTGAATACGCATTTTGAGTTTCGGCCTCACATTGTCCCAGAATGTATCAAAGATAGGGAGTGTCGAGGCTCGGTAAGAGCCCCTCTCGACAGCGGTGCTAGCTTCAATGCCGATTTCCATTGAAAGTGGATCAAAAAAACAGGGTAAAAATTATTTTTAATAAATTTCAACTTTTAGATAGATGATTTGGATCCAAAAAAACACATTTTAGGGAGCTAAGATTAAATTAAACTGTGATGCTCAACTATAAAATAGTAATAAACCTATATATGATGCGGACCCATAAGACTAGGATCGCCAAAATATAAATATGGCTAGGATCCCGAATGTACCTTAAGGGCGGCCTCAGACGCCCCCATGAGATGGTTGACTTAGATATATCACAAATCAAAGAACGTACTCAAATTTAAAAAGTTGCGATCCCTTAAATTAAACGTTTGTTACTTTAAAGGTTTACTAAAGAAAAAGAAAACAAATGTTTTAAGTATTGTGGTAGAAATACATGGAAATTTGTGCAAAGGGAATTATCACAAATATCCCACCTGAAATGATAAGCGCGGAATTTCTCTTTGGTAAAAATTGTTTATTCTACTCTAAAAGAACAAATTAGGAAATTGTCAGCCTATCAGTTTTCTATTGTTTTAAGCAAAATAAAATCCCCTTTCTGTGCAAAAGTACAAGGGCAAGAAATATTTTGATGTTATTCTAAGAAAAATACACTATACAACACCTACATGGATTGCCTCAGAATCTTCTCGTTGCACTTTAAAGACACACTGGCACATTTCAGAAAAATAGTAAATTTCTTCAATTTGCTCAGCAAATGATAGTCTTGGCCATTGGAAGGGAAAGAGATATATTACACATAAAAATAGCATACCTCAAAAGCAGATAGCAGACATTATAAGAGGCTGGCTAAAGACATCCAGGTAATTTGTAGGCTAACTTTTAACGTTTGTGTAATTTTAATCAACAAATTGTGTCTCTTAATTGAATATAATGATTAGTACTCATTGATATTAAAACCACAAAGGTCCACAGACCGGTCAAACAAGGTGCAGCCCGTGAGAATCAAATCTGGCGGTTGTTTTCTTGTGTCACACGTCATTTCCGCGTCGTCTGCTGAATAATGCGCCGCCCGACAGTAATTATGGAAATCGTTCTGTTTACATAAGCACGCATGATTTGGGCTTAATATAATTTCAGGTGAGGGTCTATGTATATAAAAGCTTTATATAACCATGCAAAAAATATAAATTTTAAAAAATCTAGAGGGCGCCTATTTTTCAAAAGTGCCAGTGTCTCTTTAGTAACCTCCAGCTTTCAGTAACCTATTTTAAGTATAAGTATGAACTTTGGGCTGCAAAGGGAGCACTTGCTCTGTGATTCTCCTTTTGATTCTCCTATACAGTGAAAATTTGAAATTTAAAATATAGACATGTATTGCAGGAAGAGGAAAATATAAAAAGTGCACTCTATGTGTGGCACGAGGATGTGTGCCAAGTCGAGTGCATATGGAGTTCAATTGGGGAAAATCTAGGCAAATGAAATAGTTAATATGTAACTCGATTGCTCTTTTGGGGAAAATGCCTATAAAAAATTTTTTTTAAAAATAGGGTTGAAAAAGTTAAACGTGCAAAACCCTTTGTGAACTGTCTAGAACTATGGTGGTACATAAGTTTACGACATACCGCCAACATTGAGAACCCAAAAATCAGAATGCCAGGTGCCACAAACACCTCATCACGAAAGCCTTTTATAAGTGGTGTCTATTTCTGATCCACTTTAGGGCCCTACGTGGATTAAAAATTACTTGGACAGGGAGTACACACACCTCTTGTAAGGCAACAAGCTTACATGGAGGTTCGGCGCATTCTACGACCAATTACACACGCCGAACCTTAGGTGTGATGTTCCTCCTTGCTCAAGCTTTCACGCTCGCGTGTGTTCTATTCTGTCCAACAAATTATTAATCCGACTGATTGAAGTACACAGGGGCATAGTCTCCTGAAGTTACCGGAGATTTAAGTGGGTTTTTAAAGCTGCGAAGAGCCTTCAGGGGCCCAAAAAATATTTCAGGACTTTCTGGCAATTATTTAAAGATTTGTTTGAAACTTCAGAATCGGATATCCCTATTTATTTCACAAAAATTTTTTTGGAAAGTGTAAATAGGGATTGATTCCTCAAAAACAGGAACGTTGGCAGTAGTTACGGCCATCTTGGTTCACAGCATACTTACATTGGACTGTAGCATTTTCAGGCAAACGCTCTAACATTGGTTTCAAAGTAGTTGCTTCTGGCAGCCAAGATGGCCTTGTGTGCACACGGCGTGTTGTCCAGCCTTAGTTGTGATGTCGGCATAGTCCGCGACTAGCTGCCCTTTCGAAACCCTCCATATCGGATTCCCGGGTATACTTTCATCTGTAAAAAAGATACATGAAGAGAATCAATCCTGGGCAATTCATCAAGGGAGATGTGGGATGGAAGAAGACATGGAGAAAGAAAGTGAAGGAAAATTTTCAAAGGGATGAGAGGGGGAGAAGAGAGAGGGGACAGAGAGAAGGAAGAGAGAAGAGATGAGCGAGAGATCCGAAAAGGAGAGAGGGAACGAAGTGAAGGGAGAAACTGAGAATGGGTAGAATAAGAAGAAGAGAGTAGACAAGGGGATTAACGGGGGCTGTTTGAACAATGTGTATTTGTGCAGACATCGTAAGTTTAAAGCGGCACTGGCACATTTCACAAATATGAATTTCTTTCAATTTGCCTCTCAAATGATATTCTAGGCCATTGAGAGAATACAATACATTTTTTTACACATGAAACAATAACATACTCAAAAACAGATAGGGACTTAATAAGAGGTTAAAGATATCCAGGTAATTTTTTAGGCTAACTTTAAATTTTCCATAACTTCATCAACAACTGTGTCTATTGCATGAATATCATAGACCCTACTCATTGATATAAAAAAACCACAAAGGTCACGGACCGGTCAAACAGGGTGCATCCATGGGAAACATGCTACAGTCGTGCGTTTTCTTGTGTTATGCCATTTCCGTCGTCTGCTTAAATGAATGTCGCCGGCGACATTAATTATAAAATTGTTCATCTTTACCCATAAGGACGCTGATTGGTCTTAATCCTTTTCAAGTCAGGCTAAATGTATATAAAAGCTTTACACCCATGCAAAAATATCGATTTTGCTGGGAAAATCTTGAAGACGCCAATTTTTCAAGTGCCAGTGTCTCTCTTTAACACAGACCACATCTGAAGCTATGATAAAAATAGTGAAATGTTCTAAACCCATCAATTGCAATGTAAAGAACTATATCCTCAGAAATTTGGTTGTTGCCTTTAATTAAGACACAGATATCCAGACACCATAGCTAGAGTAACCTCCCAACTTTAGCCAAGCTCATCTGTCCAGTCTCATGGAAATCCATTCAATAGCTTGAGTACAAGACCTATAAATGAGATCTAATGGCTGGTATTCTGAAAGGGTGCCTAACTTTAGACAAGGGTTTTCAAAACCATGCTAGTCCTACATGAGTTGGACCTTTTTCCTTTCAAAATACGGTGAAAGTGGTAAATTAACAGTAAGAAAATTCCCTCTTGATGGGCCGAAACAGCCCTTCCATGAGAATTTTTCTTCTCACCTGTTACAGCACATTCTTAGAGATTTTGGAAGGGATAAAGGTCCATTCATATAGCACGAACCCTGGTTTAAACCCAGATCTAAAGTTAGACTCCCTTTCAGAATCCCAGCCTAGCCCCCCTTTTTGCCCACACACACACAGACGGCGCTTGATTTTGTAGCCCCATCCCAAATGAGCAATCCCAAACTCATTTGGCACAAGAACTGGGTCATTGTTTTAAGAACCCTGCAAGTGACAGCATCTAAACGTATACTCTTGCAGGACCTACTCCCAATGATGAAGTTATGACAGCAAATACCTCACCTACTTGATAGGTTCCGTAATATGTGCTATGTCATTATCCTGCAACATATTGTTTACCCACAAAAATCTATTAACCAACAAAATCTGAATTTTATCTT
>JAMKCH010032919.1:0-16024 GCA_023653785.1 Ophioderma brevispina
AAGGCTTGAAGGATGTAATTTTATAGAGAAGGGCAGTCTCAGTGGAATGGTGAGCTTTGTATGCAGATTGAAAAGGCTCACCAACATCATGATCGCCAACATGCTGTACTACTTGACATGATGCAGCCTTCTGAATTTGATATTAGCAACTGCCTATAGCTCTTAGGTGCATCATGATCCAAAGATATCTTCTTAAGTATAGGGATAATGGTAGAATGTGTGAAAGTGTGAGGAATTATGCTTGACAAAAGAGAACTGAGACTGCCCTTCTCTAGGTTAGAACTGATAATGTGTCTTTGTTTACTTTGTTTTATCTGTATCTATCCTACTTTCCTCAACATTGGAGTAAAATGTTAAGGTCAGTCATGGCCCTGAGCAGTGTTCTAAGTAAAAGGTATAAAGTAGTATTATGTACGATTTCGATCTTTTAAGATTAACTTCCAAATGCAAGTTTATACCTGTAAATGTCATCAATATCTAACAATTTCCATAAGCTGTCCTCTGGTACAATATCATGTAATCAATATCAAATTGGCTTGTGTCTCATAAACCAAGGCAACATTAACACCAGAATGAGTTAAATGGTGTCTACGTCCTATTTTTGGCATCAGATGGCTTTGTGAAGCCAAATACAGTGTCACTTTGGCATCTTACAAAGTGGATTCACTGGCAAGCATTATAACCAAGGCAACACTGGGAAGATTTAAATGGTGTCTCTGCCCTACTTTTGGCTTCAGGTGGCTTCGCGAAGTCAAATACAGTGTAATTTTGTTATCTTACAAAGTGGAATAATTGGCTAGCATTATAACCAAGGCAACACTAGGAGGATTGAAATGGTGTCTGTGTCCTACTTTTGGCATTAGATGGCTTCTTGAAGCCAAACACAGTGTCACTTTGGCATCTTACAAAGTGGAATCACTGGCTAGCATTATAACCAAAGCAATAAATACTAGGGGAATTGAAATGGTGTCCCTGTCCTATCGGATGGTTTCATGAAGCCAAATACAGTGTCACTTTTGCATCATATAAAGTGGAGACATTGGCAAGCATTATAACCAAGGCAACACTAGGAAGATTGAAATGGTGTCTATGTCCTACTTTTGGCATCAGATGGCTCAAGTTCATGAAGCAAAATACAGCATTACTTTGGCATCTTACAAAGTGGAGTCATTGGCTAGCATTATAACCAAAGCAATACTAGGGGGATTGATATGGTGTCTCTGTCCTACTTTTGGCATCACGTGGCTTCATGAAGCAAAATACAGTGTCACTTTGGCATCTTACAAAGTGGAATCACTGGCTAGCATTATTTCCAAGACAATACTAGGAGGATTGAAATGGTGTCTTTGTTCAAGTTTTGGCATCAGATGGCATCAAGAAATGAATTGAAGCCAAATAGTGTCACTTTTCCATCATATAAAGTGTAACATTGGCAAGCATTGTAACCAAGGCAATACTAGGAGGATTGAAATTGTGTCTCTGTCCTGTTTTTGGCATCAGATGGTTTCATGAAGCCAAATACAGTGTCACTTTGGCATCAAACAAAGTGGAGCCAACACAAAGAGGATTGAAGCAATGTAGCATCACTTGGCATCATAAATCAAAGTTTTATTAGTATCAATGGCGGATCCAGGATTTGAAAAATTACCGGGGGCTGAAAGGCTGTAACTGGTCCAAAATAGCTCAAAATGGGCTGATTTTGCAAGGATTTGCCCCCCTCCGCCCCCTCCCTGGATCCGCGCCTGAGTATGGTGCTTATTTGAGCATTATGAAGCCAAGTAATCGTGATGCCAAAGTATTTTGACTTCATAAATCCATCTTATACAAAAGTAGGACAGAGACAAAACAATTTCAGTCTTCAAAGTGCAACGTTCTGATTACTATGGATGGCATTATCTACTTGGTAAGTTAAATTGCTACTAATGGTGGCAGAGAAGATAATAAATGTATTGCCAAGGTTGGCACACGCATGCACACACACATGCACGCATGCATGCACGCATACGCACACATGCGTGCATGCATGCGCACACACACACACACACACAAGCAAAAAAAATTGCAGACATGATACATACAACTATATTTTTATCTTATCCTACAACTTATAACAAAAATCCACTCATTATATCGTCTCCTACTTACAGTTTCCAAATAAAACTTCATGTTTATTTTATTCAGAACAAGGATTATGTATTAAGTGACAGACTCAAATAATAACACCTTCGTATTCTAACCTTCATGATTTATGAAAGACATGAAATTTAGAGTTGCTTAAAGGGCTTTAAAGCATATGAGAGCAACTTGCTGTAGTTATTGTCTTTTTAAAAAAAATCCTGTGGCAATTTTTATTGGCAAATGAATTTATGATTTCATTCATTTTTCAATAAATAGAAAAAAGGGAACAATGCTTTTGATTTGATTTGGTTTTAATAGGACAATGTCCTGGGTAGATCAAGAAAGCCTCCACAGGAAGCTTATATCATTAGGGTCCATTCACTGTGACAGAATTGGGACAGCCAGGGGTAATCACCCTACTTTTTTAAATTGACTGTGATATACATGTACAGCTCTCTGTAGATGGGACCCTTGGCTTGATGTCCTCTCCAAAGGACGGGGTATTATCATACCATCATGTAGATCCCTTAATATTCATTGGATAATCGGCTCAATTTACTGACTAGATATATCCCGTATCACCCCCTCGGAGCGCGTCTCAACGTCCGTATCACATCAGTTAGGAACTGCACATGCGTGACCATGCTTCATGACAACAATAATCCAAAAATTTGGCGTTCATTTTTGACGTGAATCACTGCTCTAATTTGACGATTTTTAGCAAATGTTGAACCGAGTTGGAACAAGATTTCAGCATAATCGCTCTCACATATACTAAAAGACTTTAAAATAGATCAATAATTTTGTTTGTGAATCAGAAAAAGATGATTTTAAGGCTGTTTATTTTCAAAGATTCTTGTCGCTGAAAATTCGTCACCCTTGCACTCATTTAAAACAATATGCCTACAGTCAATTTACCGTCAAGTATCGTTTGTTTTGTGAATCACCCTTATAATTTTCTTTAGGCAATATGTTTGTGCTTATTTTGTTCTGCTTGGGTATGATAAAATCGTTATTAGGTGAGTTTTGAGGTGATACAGATTATATCTAGTCTCGGATTCTGTATCTGGGCTCGGGCTGCGCCCTCGCCCGATACAGATTCTTCGACTAGATATAATCCGTATCACCCCAACACTCACCTAATAACTAATATTATCACCATTCAGTTGCCCAAATCTAACTGAACCACAGGGGGGGAGCAAATTCTAAATCCAGAATTTAGAACCTAATAAAATTTTAGTGCAGTGGCCCTGCCAAGAATAGAACACGCTTGTCATGTGCAGTGCTAGAATCACAAAATGCACCTTAAGGTGGGTGACCTGATCGACAACCAAAACCTTTCTCCATCAAAATTGAAATTTGTAGTATCAGAAGAGGGTCCATATTTTTCTCTCTTAGTGAAATTTTAGGACCAGGAAATGTTTTCATTCGATGTTATGAACAAAAATTCTCCAAATGCGGTCGACCACATTGATTAACACACACTGTCCTATGGGCCAATTTAGTACACACTTTTTCTCCTATCAAAATGGCTGGTCCGATTTTTAATCGGATGTTATTAGTGGATATGCTTCTATGGAGGGAGACAACATCTTAATCGAAAAATGGACCATGATCGTGTTCACCCACTTTCGACCAACACTTTAAGTGTGTTGGAAATAAGTTGAGTTTGACACAGCAGTGACAAATTGCATTGAAGGAATGCAATTACCTGTAAATTTGTAAAAACAAATTGTCCAATTTTGTGACATTTTAGTGTTACTTTTTACAAAATTTTCTGGTATTTTTTTATCATTAAATTTGAGATTCTAATTTACAGAAGGAACCATCAGCCTTGTTTCTCTTTCCCTGGAAACAATCAGCTGAAAAAGTAATTCTGTGAAACCGCTGCCTTGCCAAATCTTTTTTTCAGACATAAATATTTACATATAATCCAAGACTGTCAACAAGCCGTCACCCCGTAGGTGTTTTTCCTTCTTCTTTCTCCTCTCCTTTTTCTCTTTTTGACTATTTACAAGTGGTCCACGTCCGGGGAGTCAACAGACGGAGTGAAAAAGTTGCCAGCGTAATGCATATTTTAGCGTCTGATAAATGTCACACATTTGACGCACGTCGTGTTTGTCAGCTGTATGAATTTCAACATTCAGTGGTCAATATCATGACAAGGGCTTTGATGTTTTGGTTTATTCATGTTGGCGTTCTACTCAAGAGAGGCAAAAAAGAAATGGAAAAATAAAAGTTGAAAGTTGGCAAACGAGGGTCCAAGTCGTCGTGGGTATTCACTGAAATGGGGATGGGTTCATGATGTCGCATGCTGATTGGCAAGTTGTGCTAAAAGATGTCTGAGATGTGTCCTGCTTGAGAGAGACGAAGAGTGTGTGATATTTTGATCATTCTGCAGAGTTGGTTTCCAACACCCAAGATGAGAAGGGGATGCAAACTACAACATGAATATGGTTATTAAAAATAAAAACGATATGTAAATTAGTACCGTTCTTGATTGCTATCCTCTAGGAAAACGAAGGACAACTTTCCGGACCTAACACCTATAGATAATATCTATCACTCCTCTACCAACCCTGGCTTGATAGCTTAGTTGGTAAGAGTGTCGTGCATGTAATACGAAGGTTTGCGGTTCAACAGCCGGCTAGAGCCACATGTTTTGTTTTCAATCACTTTCGTGCGCTAGCCATCTCAAGGGAACAATTATTAAATATACATCCTTGTCTACCTGGAGAACTAAGTAGTTAAATTTCATGAATATGGTATGCAGGCCTATAGCCAAGTGGTGCGGTGGGGGTATCCACCATGCAAATTCCAAAAATAAAAAAAAAAAAAGTCTTGGCAATGAGTTTATGATGTCAATCATAAAGTCGGCAGGCCAGAGACATGACAATCAAATTTTTAATACCTTCATTTGTATCCTTGGGACTTCTTTATCCTTGGGACTTCTATATGAAACATTTACCAACAACTGTGTAGCATATGAAGTTGGGAGGTATAGTTTATCCCATACAGAATTACATGCATATTGGAGCATCAAAGCTGTCTGTGAGTCTAAACTTCTGTTAATTTTACAGTGCATTTTCCTTTTCAGAATTGGAAATTTAAGCCTTTTCTTTTCTTAAGCACTATTGTGTACATGTCTATTACAGTTTCCTTGAGTTAAATGAACCTTGTATTTGTGTCATGATATAACCATGTACATGTAATGTTTACATGTCTTAAAATTAGGGTCAAGCTGAAGTTTGGCTTAAGGATTAGAGTTAAGGTAAAGATAAGGAACAGGATAGGGTAATAATTAAGGTTAGGTTCTTGTATGGATTAGAGTTTAAGTAAAGGCTAATGATTAGGATTAGATTAAATATAAGGGCAAGCATTAGAGTTGGGATAGGGATTAGGGTTAGTGTAAGAATAAGAGATAAAGTGAAGATTAGGAGTATAATGATTAGGTTATGTTAAAGATTAAGGTAAGAATTATGGAAGTAAGGATCCGGGAAGTAAGGATCATGCACATGGACTTCATCCCATATAAAGAGAACATCAAAATTTAAGATATTAAAACCACACAAGCTCTTTACCACCATCATTGTAGCCCTCTCACTTTGCTACTCCCAGGCCAGTAACCAGGGGAGGGGCGGTGGGGTGGATGCCCCCAAATCCAAAAAGCCCCCAAAACCCCTAAATACCAAAAAAAAAATACGAGTGGAGCGAGCCAAAAATTAGGGGTTTTATATGCTGTTTTTGTGTTAAAAAAAGGTACAACCTTAGGTAAAACAGTCCCCACTTTGCCCAATTTTCCACCTTGCAACTTTAGGAAAACCCCCTTTTTGAAAAAAAAAACGCTCATCCTCTAAAAAAATCCTGGTTACGGGTGGCGGGTACTCATGAAATCTCTTCTTCGTTCAAATAGTCCAGTTGAACCCAGAGAGAACTCATGACAGGAGCAATTGATTAAATGATAAATGCTGATGGAGATATAGTGTCAATTAATTTGACTTTACCTTTAAATGGTCAAGAAAATAGAGAATTATAGTCCATTTTTTCTACCTCTGTGCAGTGATCTCAAATAAAGTTTGCCGCAGAGCGTTTAAATATGCCATTTATGCCCTTATGCTCTCAAGGCAAGCCAGCACGTGTGGTTTTGTTGGCGACCATCAATCTTGCATGAGGTCACTGACGGAGGTAGAGAAAGCGACAACGTCCTCGGTTTTCTTTTGTCCTTGGACGCATAACAATGCACATATCTGCGTTTGGCTTGGTATTATAGCTGATAAAAAAAAATAGGTGTGTGTGTGTTTGCATACGATGGTACTGCATGCCAGTCAATCTAAAGTTAGCTGAGTCAGTAACTACTCAAATATCCCTAGACTATACCCGCGCTGTTTGGCTTTGAGACCCTTTGAGACTGTAGGACACAATCCTTGATGTCCTCGGAAGTACATAGATGATACAAAATTGTGGGTGTGTGTGTGTTACATGGGGTGCCATCAAATCCTGAAGTAGCTGATGTCAGTAACTATCAATATGCATTAGCCCTCTATCTGTGTTGTCTTGGAGATGAGGGCCACGATTCTTTGAGTCCTCGGAAGAAGGAAGTACATAAGGATGATACAAAATTGTGTGTGTTGTTGCAATAGTGGGCCCATCAATCCGAAAGTGAGCTAATGTCAGTAACTCTCAATTCCCTTAGCCCTCTATCCTGTGTTTGGACTTTGAGACGGAGGCACACAATCCTTGATGTCCCCTCGTAAGTACATAGATGATACAAAATTGTGGTGTGTGTGACTTACATGTGTGTCATCAATCCTGAGTTAGCTGATGTCAGTAACTATCAATATGCCTTAGCCCTCTATCCTGTTTTTGGCTTTGATGACTGAGGACACAGTTCCTTTGATGTCCTCGGAAGTACATAGACGATACAAAATTGGTGTGTGTGATTGCCTATTTGGCATCAATCCGAACGTTAGTTCTAATGTTCAGTAAACTATCGATATCCCTTGCCCCTTCGGGCATGTCATACTTCCCTCAGTAATTTCTTGTGTTTTATAACCGTTTTTTTACCACCAGTGAACCTGATGCTCTAAGTGATCAATTATTATCCATTTCACAAACAGACGCTAGCTGTCCAAGTTATTACAGTTTCACTGTACCTTCATGACACATCCCTTTGGGAGCTGTGAAAAAACCTCGGCCTCAGAACTAAGAAATTTGTACTTGATGATTTATTGGCCAGACTTCAATAGTGATATCATAAATGAATAATATAGAGCCAAATGATAATTCAAAAAGTCTCATTGACTGTAATTGTGACCCCCATCTTTTCTGTGAACTTTCTGGTATCCAAAGGGCTTTGAACGCTTAAATAGACATGACATTTCCAGAAAAAATGTGGTCCCAATGTGTTTTAATTTTAATTTTTTTCTTCTGTTTTTGTTGAACTTTTAGAATGCTTACCAACATGGCATATCTTGGGGGTGGCCTTCGGGGCACGCGCCCCGGGGTTCATGCCAACAACATGTGAAATTAGCCTATTTTTCGGCTGCATATAGTAGAGGTCTTCTTTGCCCCTGGGGGTCCCCCCTCAAAAAGCCAGTGCTGGATCGCCTGTGACATGTATAAATCACAGCTGAAAGTGAATAAGCCGAAAAATGCGTCTTTGTTTAATTGAAAGATGATTTATTACTTTTCGGTTGTACATCACACGGCCGAAAATTTCAAGCATGCGTCCTCTATAGGGCCGAAGTAGGATATATGCAAGTTCAAACTTTACGTTTTTTTGTTTACCGCTTAGTTTGTCCAATAAAACCTTCGAAATATCTCAGTAGGTGTTTTCTACCAGCAAAGGAAAATTTAGAGAATCTCCTCATGTCCATTTAATAGTAACTTCTGTCACAGTGACTGAATTATTGAACCCCCTCCCAGTCCTACTGCCTTCCCCTTCCCCCTTTGTTTTTGGTTTTCCCTCATCACATTTGTTTTCTCTCCAAGCAGTCAAGTAGATTCCAGTGAGAAATTAAGCCCGAGTGATTCAAATTTTATCCAATTGGTGGTGGACAGCCTCGCTGTCAAGTTAATTGACATCCAATTAACTATAGTATCATCATCTCTCTAAAGCCCCCGCAGCACAGATTAAATGTGTAAATCAATACTAACGGGCCACCCTTTCATGGCAACCTCACATGGATCGGGTTTCCCCATGCCATTGCATTGAGGTTTGCTTTCCATGCTACAAGTGCATTGTACTTCAAATGAAGCGACTGTTGTCCAGTCCGACTGGAAAGTTGATTTTTATTTGCTTTGTTTGTAGAGTAAATTTTCAATAATAATGGACTAGCAACTAGTGATGTGGTTTATGAAAATGCTTCCCAAACCCAAAAGGTTTGTTCTGAAATGCTTTGACCTTTGACCTTATTTTAAGCAATGTTTCCATGCAGATTGGTGTATTGAGTCAATCCAACAATGCACCATTTGTGGGAAATTTCCCCTTCATAGGGTCATGTGATCCCACAAAAATCCTATTCTGAACCATAAAAACCCTGACTTTACACTCATTTTAGGCCACATGTGCCAGTACGTAGGGAATTTTTGCAGGATCATGAAATGTCCTGGTGGTTCTCGAAAACTTAAAAACACTTTTTATCCCCTAGTACTGACATGTGTTTATTACAGTCCAGTTTATAGGACACATTGACATGCATTGTGGGATTGATTCAAAACACCCTCTGGTTTCAGGGTGGGTGCGGTGGTAGGACATGCCCAACCTAAACAGCAAGCAAATTCAAAACGGCATCAACTTCCGGGTGCTAGTCTGTTTCAAAGACTTAACGGTAGGAAGGCGCTCTTAGCATATCGAACAGTTACACACAGACTTGACTAAAGATAGCCTGCGTTCTCAAATATTTAATCTAAATGACCGTTATTGGAAATTACACTATTTGCAGCGGGGTAATCCACTAACCCCGACGGATTTTGAAGTCAATAATTTTTTCTTAATTTTTCATGATATACTAAGATTTTTTGAACAAAGGTTAAGAGATGATTTTTTATGTACTAACACTTGATGGTTTTGTCATTGGGGCAATAAAGTTCGGTCACATATGTGACCATCAGATGGTCACACATGTGACCAAACTTTGTGGGGCAACCATGACAAAATAAACCCAATCGACCCAAGGGAACATTTTTGTGGTTAGGTTTGGACTGAAGGGTATTAATAATGTAAAAAGTAATAACCGATCAGATTGGTTACGTTGACAACACAGCTTGCGACTGACTGAGTAAAAAAATGGCCGGTTTTTGGTCACAACGTGACCGAAGAAAGATCGGCCCAAAGGAGGTGTCAACAGGTTGACCCCTGATGACCCCCTATGTGAACTCTCATCACCAAACTGAGACTCCCATTGGTTAAACCGCCGATGGCAGGCGACACAAGCATTCCGGGGGAAGGGAACGATTTATTATGGTATTTTATGTGTGTAAATGAATATAAATTACAGCCAAAATGGCCTGTGAGACACTGTGATACAAGCAATTGCTCATGACATCAAATCCCAAGATCAGAACAAATGATATTTTGGGAAAACGAAATAGCTTTCATCAAGGATTTTTGTGAACCATAACAAAGAAGTGCAATTAATATGATAAATGCCCCCCTTCAAGCTATACCAAAATGTAAACTTTGCGTGGTGAGTAGCAATCGACGAGTTTGGAAGATTAGCACGGTGGCGCTTTAACATCTGGTGGGGAAACCATTGTAATGGACAAAAGTTAGTTTGTTCCGCTCTGTATTCTGTTTTCTGTGTGGGGGACCATATGCATAAAAGCATATTCAATGGAACTTCAGTGCCCCACTTCAAGGAGTATGCAAGTCATCCATTCGGGATAGGCGTCGGTGTGATACCCGTGTGAAATTGGACACATATATGAATATTAAAGGAAGTCTAGGACAGATAATTAGGACTCACCTAGATTATATCTACTTCGTCAAATATCCAACGGGCTGTTTGTGTCCACTCAAAGCTGTATGGATAGTGTCTGACCTGAGTGAAGTGAACTGTGCAGAGGTATTGGATCTTGTAATAGGCATGGACTGTACACTCAATGAATATGCTTTCTGTGTTTCTCCTAATAACAGGCTTCTTAAAGTCTGACTCAGAAGTTTCAAAATAGTATTTTTTTTTGTGTGACAAATGAAAAGCAAAGTCAACTAGAACTAAGATAGTAACCTAAAATGCGCAATTCCGAAATTTGAGATGAATCGGATTTTTCGTTTGATTGCAGTAACAGTAAATTTTAATGTATAGTATTAGGTCATAGGATACTGTGTATAACAAAAATTCTGGATCTGGAATTTTATACAAAGTTGTGATTTATATATGAAGGAATTCGATTTAAGCTTAGCCACCCATTTCACAGCGTGATTAGTATATGGACAAGCATTATTTACATGCAAAAAACATGATTTTTTTTTTGGAAATTGAGGGCGGGCTCCTAAGGAAATCTCTGAAGTAAGCCTTTTTTTAAGCCTTAAGGTGGCTCTAGTTCACTTGGACGGTAGGTTTTCCCAAATGTCAAAAGTTATGATTTTTTGTGACAATATTTGGAAGAGCATTGAGCATTTCAATGTGCATCAAATGAAGTCCCAAACAAGCCTAGTATTAGGGCAGTGGTTTTTTAAATATGGATTCCATATTGAAATTTAATGGACTTAGTATTACAAACATATAAAGAAGCAACCAGGGGTTGAAAGGCTGATGAAGGGCCAGAGAAACCGAACACATCTGAAAGTCCTTACTTGAGGGCCAAATACACCTGAAATTTTATGTTTCCCTTAATTTTAAGCAAGAAGAGGCCCGAAAATCACTGTGGCGGCAGGCCCCGATTTGGCCGCGGTCGCCTCCCATATGAGAAACCCTGGGTTAAGAATTAAAGGGATAGTAGAAACATATTGTCAACAAGCCACCACTTCCAATTTTCTCAATTTTTTTAGTTTACATTTTTGGTATTGTTTGTTTCATCTTCAATACACCCACACAAATTAATAGGTTGTGAATGGTGTAATTGTTTCATAATGGGTGTTTTGCTCTGAAAAACTTGTTGCTGTTGACTTTCTTGTTTACTGCAGTTTTGCTTCACTTGTCAACATTTGACACAGTTTTGACATACTCTAATAAAAGCCCCCTCTAATACCCCCCACTATAGCCTTGATCTAGTTCGTCTTTACCATAATAATTTCATGGTAATATTTGCTCTTTTTGATTGAGAAGCTCTTTGTAAGCAAATGTAAATTCACTCTTGGTCGAACCAGCCAACAAAACGGTAGTTTCACAGCGCTTTCTGTGGCCGTAGTATCTCTCTGTGTGATCACATGGTGCAATTGTACCTTGTGCAACTATGGAAAAATGATATTTAAGGTTGTTCGTTCGTGATGTGCTTTGCAAGTCCAACATCACAGTGGAAGATCCGTCTTTAACCAGCTGATAGTTTCATCATCCAGCTTGATCAGGCCTGGGATTCCATCTTGGGGACTTGTATACCACACAGTCACCCATGATGTGGCTAATGGTTTGTGGTCTACACAATCGCAGTTTGGTGACAGTTCTACTCCGATATTGTGATGAAGGAAAGTTATTTGTAGACAAACGCTAGTTGTGAGTCTGTGAGGTTGACCCATGCTTCTAGCAAGGTCACAGATTTGGGCTTGACAGAGGAGCTGTCCCAAACTGCTTTAGGTTCAAAGTAGAGGAGACCATGCTCATACCATCTGCATTGATCCCAGGATGATGATAGGGTACTGTGACTGCCGTGTCATGGTATTGAGGGTAGCAAAGTGATTCCCGTGGAGTCTGTGATACCTCAAAGGTGGTGGGGGGATTAGGCTACCAGGTTCATCACATTTCTTGGCGACGACTGTGATCGTCGAAGGTTGCTCCAAGGTGTGGAGAGCTATGCCAGACAGAATTGGAAGAATTCAAAGGCGTCGCCAAAAGGCAACATAACAAAAGTCTCATTGCATCATTCAGAACGACCTCGATCTCGTGTGGAATGTACCTGTGAATCCATACTGGGCAGGCGTAGTTTCAGCAGTGGAAGTAGGCCAAGGCAACAGTTGATGTGAAGTGTCAAGTGTCAAAAGAGCAAACCCATCCAGTTCCTGAGAGCCTTCTGAGGAGGTTTGACACGAGACTGGTCTGGCAGCGACTGCCTTGGTGTGTTAATTGAAGTTAAGGCTGCGGGTCCATTGTGACGACCAAGGTACTTCGGTGTTGGGTTCAGTGCCAGTTTTTCTCCATCTAGAGTGAGGTTAAGTTCTCTTTTTGCGAATCGATTTGCAAGGTGAAATACAGATGACGGTCTTGGGTTTGCTGGTTTCAAGTGCCCATCGGTGGAAGAATTTGGTTACAGGGATTACGTTCTTTCTGCACACTGTTTCTAAGGACTCAAAGAATCACACTATTCCCAGTGCCGTGTCGTCTGCATAGGAGTACTGTACTGTGAACAACTCCCTTTGGCCTATCTGAGACGTAGATGTTAAAGAGACTGGGTGCCGGGACAGAACCTTGTGGTACACCATTCCGAAGTGTTTTGCGCGTTCTACTGCGTTGACCTTTGATAGTCGCCAGGACGAAAGATCTGTCCGTGGAGGCATCATAATTGAACTTGACAAGCTTGAACATCAGGGAAGATTTTGAGTACTTGAGGTAGATCCTCGATGCCAGACTGTATCGTACGTAGCAGTTAGGTCTATGCGACTGCTCCAACTTTCTTTTGCTTCTTCTGGAGGCTGTCCCTGCGATTCTCATTAACTAGTCTTGCTAGCTGATTCAGTTGTTGATTTACCCTCTTCGAAATCCGCTTGGGTGGTGGGGTAAATTTGGCCTCGACCGTGTCATTGATCCTGCCGAGTATCATCGCTCAAGCAGCTTATAGATGTGAGATATGTAGCGAGATGGTCTGTAACTCCAACTCTTGGGGCTCATTTGCTGGTTTCTTGGGCTTCAGGAGTGCAATGACCGGTGAAGTCCTTCCTCTGGAGGGAATAGTTACGTTCCCATGCCAGTAGAAAGAAAGAAGTTGGCGCCAACGCACATCTCGGGTGGCAATAGTCTTCAAGAATTCTGTTATGGATGTTGTATTGCCAGGAGCTTTCCATTCTTGTGCAGTTAATTGCCTTCGGTGCTCTCATCTGTAGTGAATGGTTGGACATGGGGCTTGAAGGTGGAGAGTTGTAAAGCTGTTTCATCTCTCATTCACAGCACGAGAGTGGGCTTTCGCCTGTGGAGTGTGGTTCCTTGCATTTCCATTGTTGACAAGTATGAAGCGATGGAGTTTGCAGAGACAAGACACTGCTTAGCTGGACAGCTACGCCCGTGAGCTTGTGATGGTGTTCCAGGCCTTGCTGCTTGAGTGGGTAAAGTTGATATGGATATCTCCTCCTCCCACCTTCCATCTGGTGCATCTCTTTTGGCCAAGCAGATCCAGTAGCTGGTTGCCCGTTGTATTCTCTCAGGATCGCCGTTGTATTACAATACCACTTTTCTATAACTCCCCGTCATTCCTTGCCCCAACAGGGGGTGTAGGGGTTCTTCCTCTTGAATGGAATGTTTTAGCTGCTTGGTGTAGCATGGAGCAGAAGTCAGCATATGTGCATCATGATTGTTAGATGAAGCCGGGTCGGGCAGCGTGGATGCCATTGTCGCTGGTGAGTTGTTGAAACTTGGACAGTTGCTTTCCTGAACTCTATCTCCCTTTCTGTAGAGGCTGGAGATCGTGACCTTGATGTCACTGGTGACCAGGATAGGCAATGACCTGATCTAGTAAATCTAGGGAGGACCGTTTCTGGAGCAGCAGGATCGAATGTCGCTGGTGACTGTTTGACAGGTCGGGACAGGTCCATGTCGCATGACTGCTTGAATAGAAAGTAGGTGGATCCTTACTATCAAACAAGCAGTTGGAGGTCTTGGGCTGCAATCCATGCAAGAGCCTTTTTGCATTCTTGTCATGTTGTGAGTATCCCCATGCTGGTATTTCACATTTAACATCTCCGCAGTACCTACTGGAGGGAGGTCTGAAAGTCTGCCTCAGCTGGTGCTGGCTTATAGATGTTGGTGAAGTGGGGTCCCATTGCTTCAAATGTTCCCTGGATCGTGCGAATTCATAAAATGCAGGGTTGATCTCCCTTGTATGCCTTGCTTCATACATAGGAAGCGATCCCATGCATGTTGTGCGGAATGAAGCAATAAGGTCAAAAACCTTCGATTTGCAGCTGCTCTTCAGATTCGCAGTGAGTTTTTCTTGGAGAAGGATGATATTCACTCCGTTTCCTCCTCCCTGGAGAGCTGTAGATTGCTGTCACGCTTATCATGGGTGAGACCCTCAACGTCAGCTGCAGGATTACGACTTTTGGTGCTTGCCATAGGAAGTTTCCTCTGTGAGTGGCTCAGCCGCCTAGAATTTAGGGGGGGTCTTCAAGATGTTCACCACTGTGGTGTTTTAAAAACGAGGTTTTTTGACTTAAATTGTTTGAATCCGTTAGGCAGCAATGGTGATGTGACATTATCAGGGCTGCCGTGAGAAGGCTTCAACACGAAACCCCAAAGGTATTTAAGAGTAAAGTAATGTCATAAAGAAAGAATTGGCAAGAAAACTGTTTTAAAGAGGAATATACAGCTCAAATGGCCGAAAGAATTTGGTACTCTGTGTGAATCAAGGAACAAGAATTTGACACAATTTGTATCAAGATCTATTTGACATATTTTGACGTAGTTCTTGGTCAACTTAACGACACTATCAGTGATCCACCAAAAAAAAGTCAAAATATTTAAAATTTGCAGGAATAGCTTAAAAGCAAAAAAATCTGTAAAATTTTCATAATTTTTTTTTCAACTGAAAAAATGACAGAAATGGAAGAAGTCAGTAGTGTTCAAAGATATGAATCGCCATTCAATTACATTTTATAGTAAGTGTCTGTATGGACAGTAATGACTAAAATATCTGATATCCTTCCTATTAGGTTGCTTTTGGTCTAACTTGTAGGGTATGTTAGGATACCTGTACTTGTTACATAAAAAAATATGATTTTTTGATTTTATGACTTAGCAAATGATGTACATGTATACCAATTTGCTTTGAAGTTCATGATTCTCACAAAAGTATGAACATTTCTGTAGCCAAAGGAGTGCATATGATTCACCCTTACCTCATTTTTTTGCTACTATACTTCATTTATGCTTAAAGAGACAACAGTGCATTAAGTTTACATATTTGCTATAATTTTCTGTGGCCCAAAGCCTAGCATCTCCTCCAAAGGACAAGATGCATTTATGGTTCATTTGCCCAATTCCAAATGAACCATGGGAAGAGTGGAATTCAGATATTGATCAATAGATTTTACACAAATTAAATTAATTTCTCGGGTTGTATCATTTACTTGATCCTTGTGTGCATTGAATTGAGTTTCGCTTCGTCATAGATTCTGCTAGAATCGTGCATTTAAGGCCCTCCCATTCTATATATAATATAAAAAATATAATTACGGCCGCTTGAAACTCTGAAATAAAGACTGAAATACATTAGTGCTCGTTCACTGGTATCCACATTAACACAGTCCTCTGTGGCCCAGTGGTATTTCTCACGCTTAGAAAGCGAGAGGCTCCGGGTTCGAGACCATGTATTTTTCGTCTTTATTTAGTTCTGTGCTCGCCAGTTTCTCCGGGCTTCTATATAATATTCACCAAATTAAATAATGAGTGTTTCCATAAGATGAGCCTTCTCACCCACTTTTTTTTCTTACACACTTATGAATTCAGAATCCATAATAGATTAGACATGGTTTATTTCGTGAAAGGTTTCCAAATTCATAAGTGTATCAGAAAAAAGTGTGTGAGATTGGTCAGGTTACGGA
>JAMKCH010032920.1:0-31281 GCA_023653785.1 Ophioderma brevispina
TCAATATGGGACTGATGTGCCTATACCAGATGGTACGAAAATAGCTTTCAGTATGGAAGGAAAGTTTAACACATGTGGTTTTTCTAGATCAGAATTTTATGAGGAATAAGAATATGTTAGGTAAAAAGCCTGATTCCTGAACGCACCCCCAAAATGGGGGTTATTTCCGGGGGGAAATAAAAATACTATATGGTACATATGAAGACAAATAAAATATACTGACCGTCTAGTGACCACAAGAATTTAGCATACTCGGGTATTTAAGTATAATGTACTTGATGTAGTAATTATACAAGGACAAATAAGTTGTAGGGGGTCACTAACCCCCCCCCCCAATATACCTTTAAGATAAGGTAGGATCATCGGATAAAATGGTCTTGCAGAAAAATGACCATAAAATCAAACCCCTACATCAATTTAGTCCAAACTCGACTATGGTAAGGATTGAACTTTCCTCCACATATTTGTGCAGTTTCGAGACAGTGCGATTTGTTTTAGTGTTTTTATTTATTTTTTTTAAAAATTCCCTAATTTTTTCATTAAATAATTTTTCCAAGCCTAAATGAAAGGTGCTTTTAAACTGAAACTCCAGGGATATGTGTATAAACAAAATACCTAAATTCTCACGTTGGCTTTTTTAAATCAAGTGTTTATTTTTTTAGAAAAAATATTTTAGGGAAAAATAATTTAGGGAAAATTAAAAATACCTGTAAATTTGATTTCCTTTCATATGAGACCTTATTCAATACCAAGGGAGTTGTAGTTCCTTCTAGGAAAAATTCTGGAAAGTGTTAACTTCAGTATTTCTAGAAATAATCGGCCAAAAAAGGTGTTGTTGCGACCACCTGTTCTTTGTTTTTGATGATATACAGAAAAATAAAAAATTCTATGTATATTTGATATTTCTCTAACCATAAAAAACAAACACCAATCATATAACTCATCAATTACTTGAGAAAGAAATGACATAAAATGTGTAGTTTTTCACAAAATTGCCCCATTTTGGTCCATTTTCTATACTGCCAAAATCAGTCTCTGTACAAAGTCTATGGGTATTTGAAAACACATTATGTGACATTTCTCTAAAACGCCTTTTTGGAAAAAAATAAAATTTGGCACAGATGTTTCTTTCACCAATACCAACATTTCATGACAATTTCAACAAGATCTGGGCATGAAGCCGTAGCCGATGGGATAGCTTGAAGGACGATCACTATTTTTATTGACCGGAAAAAGCGCTGATCTTAAAGCCCAACAAATACATTCATCATCTTTGTTTTTGACATTAATAATTGCTTTTTTACTTATTAAAACTTTAGGTAAAACGATATATGAACCACCTCTTAGTGGTTGATATTTTGCTATAATCAAATATAAAACTTCCGTACGTTCAATTACCCACCCAGACCCATTTTGTGTCCAATTTTCATTTGTTTCTATTATACTGGCAAAGTCAAGTTCAATTTGATTCTGGTTTAACACTGGGATTTGCTTGGTATAGAAAATAGGAGTATCACGAACTACTGTATTATCAATGTTCTCTTAACGCAACAGCACCCTAAGACCTAACTGAAATTTCACTCCACCTAAATCCCTTATTTGCCGTGTCAAGACATTTTGAATATTTGGTATAACCTCTTGTAAAAACGTAAGTGGGTCTGTTTCCGTGCTATGCCCAAGCGGAACATTTATTTCAAACCCTCTTAAGAAGTTTCCAATAGCGTGTGGAGTTTGTCTGAATTCTAGGGTTCTGCTTCTTAACGCTCTTCTGATTGGACTTAGAGGTTGGGGTAAATCCTTTTGGGATAGATTGATTTAATATATATTCCCCCATCATATTATTTCTTACCTCATCCATCGATGGTGGTTGGTATTGTTTTTTTTCTCTTGCGTTAATTTCAAAGCACGCATTAAACCTATCCCATACCTTCTAAGCGAGGACTTTGCATAAAATTTGTCAGGCTTCTTCTTCTGTGTTAAATCCATTTCTGATTGTAAGACATCATTTTCAAGCTTAAACTCTTGTTCAATATCTTCAGTTATGTTATGGAAGTTTTCAAAGGTTTAATTTTATTTCTAAGAGTCATATATATATTTAGAAACATTGCTTCAATATAAATTAAGTTTTAAAACATTCTTCTATCCGTCTGCAGAAGTGTTTTTTATTATCTTATGCTTTGTAAAATATTCTTATTTTGTTTTTTTTTTCAAAAAAATATGTTCTATATATTTACAATGGCAAAAATAACAAGTGAGCAATTTGAGCAAAAACCTAAGGAATAAAAATTAGAAGCTATTAAGTGGCGTGAACTTGACATAGGGCAAATTTATACGATTACTAGTGTTGAGTACATAGATAAAAAGGTCTGGGGGTAGCTAAGAGACTTAAAAAGAAATAAACCCCTCCCTCGATTTTTCATTATTCGATGAAGTGGTTATTAGCATTTTCATTCAGTCAGTAATTTCATAATTGATCTATAATTGGATATTTACAGATATTTACGATATAAAGAATTACATCTAATGAATAAAATGTACAGAGTACTGTAATGGCATGAACTCAAAATGCAGGAGAAGCCATAATAAGTCCAGTGGACTTTGAGCATGACCCACCATACATAATAAATTATTTAATTTTAATTATTGTAATTTTTAATTAATTTGGAACAAGACACACACACATAGGAAAGACAAAAACGAGACTTGTCAAACTGATTTAACCAAGATAAGAGGCAAGGGAGCACGATATGTTAGGCCTACTGCCCCCGGGTTGCTAAAAGTAAACAAAAGTAAAACAATCACACAAATACCATGGGTTATTTTGGTTTAAAAAATGTTTTCTGTAGTATATGTGTTTTCATTTTGGATGTTGTTCGCTTGTCTCATGATCACCAGAAAATAGAATAAAAGTGAGGTAAAGCGTTTAGTGAGGTTTGGAAAGAATACAATAATTGACCTTTTAATGATCTTGCCTAAATAACCGATTTTTTTAAAAATTCTTTTTAAAGGTTTTTTTTGTGTAAGACTAAGGGGGATTTAACGGTCATTGACCTTGATGACCTTGACCTTCTTGATGACCTTTGACTTAAAATCGTTTATATTATGTTTAGTTTTATGGCGGGTTTTTGTGTAAAATAAGGGGGGTTTGGGGGTCATCGACCTTGATCTAGGGGGTTGTTGAAAATAATTCGGTGAAAAGTTGAAGCAAGAACTATCGTATTCTTCTCTTCTACTTCTACAAGGAATACTGCACAAAAGCTTGTGGGACAATCCATGCAGGAAGTGGCTGTGCGCCTGCTTGATGACGAACTTGGTCTTGGCTTGATTGGCTCTTGAAGTAATTTGACACAGTGATTATAAATGTCCGTTCTGTTCATAGAAGTTCATGTGTTTGGTAATTATTCAAAGTTTATTATTGTTCGAGGTATGAAAGAAAATTATGGCAATCAAGGCGTGAGTAACGTTCGATGAAGTTGTTTGCTTTGGAGCGGGGCGAGTTCGTCTTTGAGCCAGCTGAAGGTAACTTTTGCACCGGTATGCTTAGGTGCCCCCTATGGCTTTGTGCAGGTGTTCAATCTGTGTGCTTTCCTCATGGTAGCTAAGGACTCCCACTCCAGTTTATGTATGAGTTTCAGACACAACATACATCTCCAATATAATTATGAAAAAACATTCTTCAGCTCGCCTTGGATTTGTTCTATTTTAGTGGGTGTGTAGTGTAGGATACCATACTGCGAGCAGTATTCCAACACATGGGCGACAAGTGTTTTGTAAGCTTGAGCCTTGGTTTTTTGGTGCAAGAATGGAGGTTTCTGCACAAAATCCTAAGGTTTGATGGCAGATGATGAGTTCTATTGATATGGGTATCAATTCAAGGTCTTGTTGGATGTCGGACACCGAGGTATGTGTGAGTTTGTGTTTCCTGGAGGACAGAGTTGCCAAGAGTATAGGTGGATATGATTGGAGATTTAGAGTGGTATACGGAGAACATAGCATTTGTCAGGGTTGAAACTTCATTTGCCAGCCATTTCTCCAAGCGGAAAGAGTCTCTAGGTCTTTTTGGAGTAAATCTGCATCGCGGGGTTCATATTGATGTTATGATAAATGACACAGTAGCTGCGAACAGACGCACTGTACGGTGCAGGTCATCTGGCAGGTCATCTATGTATGCTAAAAATAGTAAGGGAACCAGTACCGGTCCCCTGGGGGACGCCCCGAGTCCACGCTTTTGGTTCCAGTTTAACCTATATACTACTCTTGGCAGAGCCTATTGATAATCAAATGGAAAAATGATGATTGGAATTCGAAGTAGTTTATGTGGATATGATGGGATAAGGTTATGAATATCAAACATGGCAGGGGTGGACCACTACCTACCGGTGGTCAAATCTACAGAAGTAAAATTGAAGCAGGGTTATATTCATTTTGGAAGAGTGAAAGCTTTGACCAAGGAGGGATGAGGTTTAGTATTACGATAAATAGAACAAATGGGCGCTTAATTTAATGATTATCCCGCTGGCTATCCAAACTAGGCTACAGATAATATAAAGATCTTTGGGGTGAACGATACTGGCCTGGCTTAAACGCTGGAGATGGAGAATATGACGGAGACCATTGCAATCGATTGTTTGCTAGAAGAAGACTTGTTTTCTTTTGAAACAAGTGTCACAATGGATAAATTTTTCAAATTACTAATAACACCGTCTGCCATCACAAAGTTGCCAGGGTGTATTCCAATGTCGAGTAAATCTTTTGGAGAGAGTTATACCGATTATTGGATAACCTCATTATAAATCTTTAAGAGTGCTCTATTAATGAAAGAGATTGGATTTCAAGGTAGACATGGGGAAATGGAGTGCAGCATAAGTTGGATAATCACTCACAGCCTATTATTTAGTTCTGAGGTAAACAAATAAATTTATTAATATAGAGATGAGTATGTATGGACCTGTTGAAATCGAAAATCAAAAAATCAACATTGATTAAAGACACTATCAGTGATTTGCTATCAGCCAAATCGAAAAAAGCATCAAAAATCAGATTTTAGATGTCACGTAACAAAGTACAGGTACCTAAATCACCTGCAAAGGATAAGGGCACAGAATGCACCTTTAATAAGGACAGAATCGAGATTTTAGTCATTACTGTCCGAACGGACACTTACTACAACACGATAGAGGAATGGAGAATCGTATCTTCGAACACTGCCGTTTCTTCCTTTTCTTTCAATCCTACAGAGGGAAAAGGTTAACTTATGAGAATTCACAGACTGATCCTTCACTTGAAGCTATTCCTGCAAAATTCCAAATATTTTCAAAACACTGATAGTGTCGGTTCAGCCAGAAAAAATGTTCATGGTGATAACGGATACCTTCGGCAATAGTGTCTGCTAAATGGATAGAAACTCTCAGAAGATTAGAAGATAAGATGACCGCAGGTTTCCCGCCCGTTAGGAATTCCTCAAGATGTTAATATTGATGCTGCTTTGATCAGTTAACCATATATCAATTAACACAAAATAGGAGGAAAACCACATTAGGGATAAGATGCTTAATAACATTACAAATAATATGATCTGGAAGACCTTGTTTAGTCGTTACCATTTAGTGGTGAGGAACTAGGCATCCTTTCTTTATATAACCGAGAACTTAATAGGCAGAGGAAATAGTTGACATTTGTTGCCTACATGTGAAAGAATTTACAGAGGATGAAGGCTAAATATAAAATATTATAATATAAATATGAAAGGAAAGAAACCTACAGCACCACCTAATAATACCCGGTATATCGAACCCAGTTGAAGATACTAAACAAATGAAGAATGAATTTCGATATCAGATATTGGAGGAGTCATTGACAAGGAAATTAGTCTATTTATAATTTCAGTGTTTATGTAAAAGCAGGCGATTGGAATTGGTAGCGCTGGGCGGTGTAAAGAAACTGAGTGTCCCCCATGACCGAGAGTGTCCTAGATACCCATAGCAAATTACGGAATCAAACCGTGGACCTTGTAGACGAGGCCATTGGGGTACAGTGCTGAAAACAAATGACGCATACAGCACTTCAATGGGGAACACAATAGACAGATTGTGGATAGGACACTCAGTCACACGGGACACGTATATTGACACCGGTTTCATCGGCTCGATAGCAATCACGCGCTTCTGTGCGGTTGCGTCAGGGGTTCTATCAGTAATTGTACAGGGGTAGTTAAACTGGTTAGTAAAAGGTGTTGAAAACATGAACAAATTAAGTTTATAGCAATGTCAAAGCTCTCTAGTGTTAATGGACTTGTGTCAAAGGCTTTTACTAAATGAAATATCAAAAATGGGAATTCAAAGTAATACCTAGGAGCTTGTGGAAAACAATCGGAACATAAATTCGCCAATAAGGAACAAAAAATACGGGCTGATGTTCAAGATATGACTCAAAGAGAGCAAGAAATCCGTGAGGAAGCGAAAAAAAAAACGAGTTTTTGAAGGGTGAAGAGATTAGCTATGAAAAACCCCAGAGTATGATGAATGCTGGCAATATAATTTGTCTACGAAATTAACACTTAGTTCTCCAGGTAGACAAGGATGTACATTTATTAATCTTTCCCTGGAGGGATGGCACGCGCAGATTAGTGTTGAAAAAAAAAAACCTTATGGTGCACTGGCGGATTCGAACTGCTGTTGTAATATTTTATAGCATCCTGAAAGGTGTTTTAACAGGGTCAAGGCTTAGAGGGTTCCAAGCCTCTACATTAAAATCGGCATAACAAGACGTTTGATCAAGTATCCATGTAGCTCAACACCATTAGAGGCGGCTGCTTCGGTTTAACACCAAATAGCTTGTTAGGGCATTTTTCGGATGTTTTGGCAGTGGGGTGCTTGGTCCATTTGAAATTAGAATGGTTTTTTTTAAATAAGCAACATAGTGTTATGATATTGAACATGTGACCAAAGTTTAATTGTTCATGTTAGACATGGATAGTTTTCAGGTTGGTTTTCATTGGGAGCCTCAATATTTTGACTTTTTATCTCAAATAAAATATCACTCACCTCATTTCCAAAAACTGAGGGCCCAAAGTTTAGGGTTTAAAGGTGCGTATTCCGATCGTCTTTGGGACCCCCCTGATTTACCCGGAAGTAGTATCGATTTTGATATCAAATGAAAGGCCGCATTTTTCTCATTGTCGTCCTGAAATTTGAGCCCTCAAATCCATTTCATTCCCAAGATATACACAAAAAACTGCCGTTTTAGTGGTTAAACCATCAATATTAGCACAGTATTGAATAGGGCTTTGCAACATGTATTAATGCGTCTACCATCAAAACCGCAAGTTTGTTTCCCACGGTACTTGATGGGGGTGTATGTGCAAGTCCCAGGCTCTCAAATCAATTAGAGAACACAATACACATAAATCGGAACAAACACCTTTAAGGGTTATTTTAGTTATTTTGTCATGAGGGGAAAATAAGTTCGGTCACGTTTGTGACCTCAGACAAAAAGGGTTTTTAGAATTCAAACTTCAACTGTAAAATTCTGTGATTATTTAAGTACTCACATTCTTATATTTATTCAGAAAGACATTGGTACTTTGTCATTACGACAATGTTGGCATTTAAAAGTAATAAGCAAACTTTACTTGGTAATTAAAAAAAATATATCACTAAGTACGGTCACGTGTGTGACATTGGTGGTTACGTGTGTGACATCTCCATTGACTTAAAACACAAAATTGGTGACCATTGTTAATGTGCGCCAAAAATGAAGTTGTAATAAAATATTGTGTATTTCCATATTCTCAACTATATCAAACACTTTCATTACAATGTCATCATTAATAACTTGCAAAGAGCAATGCTACTCCCAAGTATGCAGATTTCCTGTGTTGAAACAGTGCAAGTCTGCTAAATTTGGTAACTTCACCCCAAACATTCAAAAGAAGATAAAAGTTAACACTGCTACTTTCTTCAATATGACCAGAAATTTAAGTCCTTCAAATACTAAAATGGTGAGTGCCGGTCATGTGTGTGACAGTAATTAGCACATCAATAACTTTTGAAAGAAGAAAGAGCTAAACCATTTATTTTGTATAACGGGAGGTACACATTGTTATATTACCCTTAAAAGTTTGATTAAATTTTCTCAATTTTATTTGAGAAAAGATTTCTCACGGGAAAAGTACTTTGTTTATAATAAAAAGGAGAGCAGAAGATTCCCCTAGTGTTGTTTGTGCAAGGTGCACCTGTTAAATAGATTGCACAATATGGGAAATGGGGATTCCCCAAGATGTAAACTTAGAAACTGAGTCAACTTGTTTATGCTTTGAGATCAAAACATTGCATGATCTGGGAAATTCCCCATGAGTTATAAATGTGAAATGATGCAATTCAGGTGATGTAATTTTTGTGAAATCTGATTTGACAGTGCTAGGTTATGTTTATGCATGATGTTGTGGTAATATCTATTTTAAGACTTGGGAACTTTGTGAAATGATGGTATAAAGCTGAGTTGCAAAAGTTTTTTTTCGCCAGCAGTAGTAACCAGGAAGCTTTACAGTATAATTATTTATAGCTAGTTTTAATCTACAATAGTGGTAGATTTGAGCTTTACATATTGCCAGGATTTTTATAATATTGGATGCCGCCGGAGCTTAATAGCTGATCCGTGTGCTGTCGTCTTTTAAGCCAGAAGAGCTTCAGTTTTGGAATCAAAAAGAGATTCCATTTTGTGGTCCTAAATGAGGACATTAGCGACAGACTGATGGTGGTAGAATACCTGGACTGTATTGCAGAATATTAGTGTCGTCGAGGGAAAACCCCGTCGTCTTAAACTGCTGGACAAAATTACCTTCAGGACTGAGAAGATTCCCATGGAATATATTACCTGAGGAGTTTTATATGAACTTATGCGCTGTCATTTTGGAGTCTTCGCTGTGAGGACATATCATCGTTGAACTGCAACGCTTCTTGTGGACATTAGTGGACATTCTTGTTTACAATTATTAAGTATAAATCTTATAAATTGTGTGTAATCTTACTATTTAATGTTGTTTGGACATACCAAATTCTTGAATCAAACCAATTAAAGATCATTAAAACTGTTTTATTTTATAAAATTTAGATCACTTGTGCACAAGGCTCATTTATTTGTGTTTGAAAGGTATTTCTGACCTTTGACGCCTACGAGACGTCATAACAGAATTGGGGGTAAATTGAGATAAATTGGAGCCTTATTGTTCAAAATTTACACACCTAAAAAGTGTTATAATATTGTAAACATTGTGAACATTTTGGCATACAAAATTTTATGTGTATTACATGTACTACTGCAAAGTTTGGTTCAAGGCAATATTATATTGTGTTGTAGAGTACAAGCACAATGGAGTTTAATCCAGAAGAGTTTATAGGGCAAATAACTTGGGAGAAGTTTGATGAGCTGAGAAAGCCTGAGTTAATGAAGTTAGCCCAGCATTTTGGATTTGAAGCTAAACATGCCATGAGAAAGCAGGTTATAACAAACAACTTGATTAAAACCTTAGTTCAGGAAGATGTTTGGGATGAATCCTATTTGGAAAGGATTCAGGCTGTTCAGGAACAAATTGAAAGTGATGCATTCAAGTTAAAAGAACTTGAAATTCAAAAGGAATTAGAAATAGAGTTGAAAACGATGGAGATGGAACAAAAACAGAAATAAATGGAACAAAAACAGAAAGAAAAGGAAATTGAATTAGAAAAAGAAAAATTGCAGATGCAACAAAAAGAAAAGGAATTGCAAATGCAAAATGAAATAAGACAAAAAGAGATGGAATTGCAAATTGAAAAAGAAAAGGAATTGGAAAAGGAAAAAATTGCAAAATGAGATGAGTTTTTGCTTTCTTTTTTCTTTTTTTTTTGGGGTCACAAAAGAGCTTGAAGCTCACTAAGTAGAAAAAGTGAAACAAAAACAGGTACCTCATCAGACTCTTCCAAGCCCTTCTGGTTTTGATGCGGCGAAAAAAAACATATTCGCATGTTTCCAACATTTCAGGAAAGAAGTAGCACATACTTCTTGACACTTGAGAAAATGGTCAATAGATTGATGAAATGCCCCAAGGGAGTATTGGACTTTGCTGCTACAGTCAGTGTTCATTGGTTAAAGCCCGAGAAATATTCGGCCATGTCATTAGGAAGATGTAGTGATGGATGACGAGGTTAAGCATGCGTTCTCAAAGTATTTGAATTGGTGCCAGAGGAATATAGACAAAACTTCAGGTCTTGTCAGAGAGAAAAAAAGAGACCAGACACATGTGAATTGGCCCGAGAGGTAAGGTAAACCAAAATGTTTGATCGCTGGCTTCTCTCAAAAGCAGTCGGGCAAAATTTTGGCCAACTTAGGGAGCTGATGTTATTGAAGAGTTCAACAGTTGTCACATCCAGATATAAAAACACATCGGGATGAAAACAAAATGACGTTTGCGTGAAGCAAGCCGTGAAGGCCGAGACTATGCGTGACTCACAAACTACGTAATACTAGTAGCCCTAGCCAAAGATGTATCCTAGGACAACAAATACAACAAAAGTCGGGTTCTAACAAAGCGTTCATGGTAGCACTCCGGAGGGGAAATCCCCAACCAGGTCCCAAGAAAAGGGGGAGCAAAGAAATGGTGATAATCAAAAGATGGGGATGGACCAAATCACAGTTAAAATGCCATCACTGATAAAAGCCCAGGGACATACAAAGTCACAGGTGTGGGAGCTACATGGCTATCCATCAAACAGGGAGAGAGCCCACAGTGAGTCAAAACAATAGGTTGTGCAGTTACTTTGAGGTCACAATGAAGGCAGCTTCTACTGACCCTTTTTTTTTTTTGGTTTTTGGAGGGAAGTTCATTTGCAGGTGTAGTTTTTTATTTGATCCAAAACCAATTAGAATCTTGCGGGACACGTGTTGCGCACAGTCTATGATATTGGAAGATGGACTCCCATTGGATATTGAGAGTTCACAGGAACTAGTGCATTGATTCAGGGATAGGTATTGGATTGTATAGTGTCCCTCTCACCAAATGAATTTGAAATCAATTGGTTTCTGGAACTGAGATCCATTGGTTAGGTTAGAGCACAAGAAAACCCACCAGTAAAGGGGTATCCGATGTTCTAGGGATAGACGTTCGGCCGGGGAAACCCTTTCCGTGTAACCTACTTGCCATTTGTATGCCCCCCATTAGTTTACGTTCTCTTTTTACAGGTCTGGTACACCTGCCTCATTGTCTGCCGCACAAAACTCTGACTCCGCCCATGGACACTTCATACCAATCATCTTTTTACCCCCAGCCTTCATGGCTGTTTTGCCAGTTAATAGCGTGTCACATGCCCAAGCAAAGTACTCACCCAGGAAACAACCCGTGAGCACTGTCCGCGGTGATGAGTCCACAGCACCCCCACATATTCTCGACCATTCATGAAGTGTCACCCATGCCGCCGGACGACGGTGCTGCCTGCCAGCCCCCCCCTGGACCGAGTGTTCCTCGCGACTTCTAGAACAGTACACTCCTTTATTTTCCTTGTCAACCAGCTTGAAGTACGGATTCCCACTTTGACACTCGCGTCTGTGGCTTCCCCATTCAGGCGCCGAGCACATTCTTCTAGCCATTACCCTCTTCCCCTTCTGTTTGTGTCACCCATAACATTAAGTTTCGGACACATTATGTGCGTATATACCTCACCAGAATTACATATTTTACTATCCATTTTTTCGCCGTCCCCCCAGACGCCCTCTATGAGCGTCGGAGGGATGCAAAGGTATGTTACCCCTCTCTATAGCCTATGACCCTATAGCTTTTCGGTATACCCGACGTTTTAGCCACCATTCTGATAGATTCCCAGCAAATTTCCTGTATGTTTCTACCCCAAGCCAAAATGGTGTCCTCCTGAGGAATATATTTTGTGTGTCTGCGCGCCCACCACCTTTCCCGTATTTGCACTGTCTTAGATTGGACCGTTGTCCCGAACTTTGTGTTGTGACATCTTAATTGTGTTAGTGCCCATAATATGCGCCCTATTTACCTTATTAGGGCTTTTCCAGCTGATAGCATTTTTAGCCTCTCTGAGTCCTTCATAAGAATTAGACTTTCCGCTCATTTTTTGGGTGTTGGCCTACACTCAGACCAAAGAGTCTCTTGAGTATTTGTAAGACTGGTCAAATTCCTGTCAAATCGTGGGCAAGCCCAATCAGAAAATTCTACTGCTCCTTTTGCAACAATACCAGCATTTGTGAGCCCCATTAGTAGGGTCTTAATAGATTGTGTAGGAACACGTCCAAAGCACACAAGGCAGGAAATCAGTTTTTGATCCCATCACGTGTGCTTCCACAAGATTCCCTGAGGCTTATACCCTTGAAGAAAAATATTAGGGCACAAAAATATTGTGAAAGCTCTACACAAAAGTTTTTCACCTACATAGTTAGGCCTTCCTAAATCAATTCGTTGATCAAGGATCAAATCGTAATCAGGTTTGTTCAACAAGTGATGGACAAGTGGAACTCCCAGTACAGGTTCTCAGCATCCCACAGAATCACAGGGGGCCTAGAAAGTACCACCAAAACATGAAAACAATGATCAAAACCTATTTTTGAATTTGAGAGGGAGTTCATCTCCTGTTATTTGCTACCATGGAGGCTGTACAGAGTATTAGGATTTCAGTCATTGAGTTGGTGTTTGTCATTGAAAATACTGAAAGAAAAGTGGTGTGTGAAAATCCTGATGTGAATTTGGTAGACTATGTGTTCCAATTCGAACAGGCTACAAACGAGCAAGAATTGCCAAACAAAATCTAAACAGAGCCAGGGCAAAAATGAAAACTGGTGTGACAAAGGATTGCCACGGAACAGAGTATTCAAACCAGGTGACAAAGTTTGGCACTTTTCCAATACAACGGCATCCTTGCAAGCCAAGTATTCGGGGACCATATCGAGTTTGAGAACAAGTGGGAGACCTGGACTATGTGATCAAAACACCAGGAGATAATATGGGCAAGTAGTATATGACCATTGAACGGATTATGATACTATATAACCTGGTTTATCGTCACTAAACCTGGTTTTCCAGATCGAAAACCGGTTTTTCAAATCGACAAAAACCAGGTTTTCAATTAGATTGTCAGAGTTTTTTGATAAAACCAGGTGTTTCACTCGAAAAAACAAGGTTTTTTCGACTCGAGTGTCATCATAGTTCACAAAACAGGTTCTGTCGACCGACAAACTGGTTTTTCAATCGAAACAAAAAGGTTTTAGAATTTGATTGTCATAGGTTTTTGATTAAACCAAGTTTATCGAGCTAAAAACTGGTTGTCTGCAGATAAAATTGTTTTTTTCAATTCGATTGCCATAGTTTTTTGATTAAACCTGGTTTTGCGACCAGGTTTTTCGAATTCGTTGTCAGGTTTGATAACCTGGGTATCGACCGAGAAACTGTTTGTCACTTCGAGTGTCATGTTTTTGATTAAAACCTGGTTTTTTCAATCCGAAAACCCAGGTTTTTCGACATTTGATAGTCATATTTTTGAAAAACCTGGTTTATCGACCGAAAAAAACTGGCTTTTCGCCGATATAAAACTTGGTTTTTCCAATTCGATGTCATGGCTTTATTGATAACTGGTTTAAGAGCAGATCTTGACGAAAAATTTGATTTTTTTATATGTTGTCAGGTCTGTTGGATTCGGCAAACAAACTTTTTGAACCACAAGCTAGGCAAGTAGGAAAGCATAAATACCACGACTTAAACCCGGGGGGGGGGGGGGGGCGGACACCATCTGCTGGATTTGGGCTTTGGGATTGCCAACGTTAATTTATGAATCTTGAGTGAATTTGGCCAATATGACAGAATGTGAAAGGTATCTGAGGCGCTCGCTTCAAAGGTTCTACCTGCATGTCATATTAGCATACTAGCGAGTCAATATACACTCTTCAAAAGTCACTAAATCAAAATATATAATGTATAAAATTATAATAGCATTCTTTATTTACGACAGATCGCTTCTTGATTGATTTTACTTGATATGATAAACAAACAAGCTGGAAATTAATGTGATGTTATTCATCTATCGCGGCGCGATGCTAGTCAGAGTCCTGTAGTGTTGCCATAGAAACACCACACTTTACAGGCTAGAAGGAATCCGATTTGTCAAGGATGAATCGATGGTCGTCATTAGGGTGGGAACCCTTACCCTCCCCACCCTTCCCCTCTCCCACCCCCCTCCCCCCCCACACCCCCCCATCTCCCCCCCTTCCCCCTCCCCTCACCAGCTCCCCCCTCCGCCTCTTCCATACCCCCTCCCCCTCCACGTCCCAACCCCCCCGCTTTCATCCACCCACCCCCCCCCTCCACGCGGCAACCCCCCCCCCCCCCCCCCCCACTCACCCCCCCTTTCTCTCCTTCCCCCTCCCCCCCCCACTTCCCTTCCCCCTCTTCTCCCCCCCCCCTCACCTCCCCTTATACCCCCCCCCATATTTAACCATCCTACTTTCATCCTCTGTACAAACACTCTTCTTTCACTTCACCCTCCCTTCCATCCCCTCCCCTTTCTCCGCTCTTCCCCCCTCCCCCTTACTCCTCTTGGTTTTTTGCTTTGGTGGGGTTTGTTTTTGTGTTATACCCCCCCACTAAACCTTGGTTTTCAATCGAAAACCAGGTTTTTTTTTTCGAAATTCGATTGTCATAGTTTTCGAAAACCAGTTTATCGACCGAGAACCTGGTTTTTCGCCGATAACCCTATAAACTGGTTTTTCATGAGTAACACCTGGTTGTCAATCGAAAAAACCAGGTTTTTCGACCGAGAAACCTGGGTGGTTGCAAAAAAAAACATGACAATCGAATTCGAAAAACCTGTTGTTCCGTTTGACAACATGGTTTTCCGATCGAAAAAACACAGGTGTTTCGAACGAAAACCCAGGTTTATTGTTATTGTGTAATATATACTGCAATGCGTAAAAAGGCGACAATTATGTACACATAAAATATGCTCAAAGAGTATATGAAAGAGATAACGTAAGCCTGTGTGTGTGGTATCAGCCAGGGTTAGTGATGAGTTTGCAAATGGTGAAATCACGGTCAGTACCTGAAACAAGACAAGCACTGTAAACAAAGAAAGAAAGAAAACTTGGTTTTTCAAAGCGATGTCATAGATTTTTTTGAAAACCTGCGTTTTCAAGTGATTAAACCAGGTGGTTCGAATTCGATTGTCACCAGTTTTGAAAAAAAAACAGTTATCGACCGAGAAGAAACATGGTTTTAGCGTAGTGTAAACTTGGTTTTCATGAATTTAACCTTGGTTTTTCAATCGAAAAACAGGGTTTTTCGACGAGAAAACTGGTTTTTTCAAAAAAAACTATGACATCAGAATTCGAAAAACATGTTTTTCGTTTGAAACCTGGTTTTCGATCGAAAACCAGGTTATCGACGAAAAACCAGGTTTATCTTTCTATTGTGTAATATACTTTGCATAGGGCGTAAAAGGCGAAAATATGTACATAAATATGCTCAAAGAGTGAATGAAAGAGATAACGTAAAGCCTGCGTGTGGGGTATCAGCAGTGTTAGTGATGATGTGTGCAAATGGCCTGACATCACAGGTCAGTACCTGAACCAAGACCGAATGTAAAACAAAGACAATGATTATGGTGTCAAATGCAAAATTCTGACATCCTGCCATTAGACAAGAAAACTAGGTCATCTCCCAGAAGTAACAAGGTGAATGAATTAGTTCATGAGTGGGAAAACACCTTTTCATGATGTACACCAGCTGCAGTGAGAACATGGTCATAAACCCATTACATTGACGAGGCATCTCGAGCCAATCAAATAATGCAGCATGAGTGAACAAGTGGAGATAGAACCCAGGGAGCACGCACACCATTTTTAATTCCCAATGCTATTTTGGTTACTATATCCATGTAGATAGCCTATGGAACACTGAACAGAAATCCAGAGGGCTAATTTCCGTAAACTTCACACCAGACCCACCGGTGGCCCCAGGGGGTTACTCTGAACAGTATGCCACGTATATCATATGGGGTTCAATGAAAGAAAATCACACCAGGGAATATGAATCTAAATTTATTTCTAGGTCAGACTTACATCTTACTGAAAATCATGCATAAACCTCGTCTTACCAAGCCTTTTTTTTGACCGGATTACCAAAGGGGGTGGTTACCAACACCTCTAGAATTTGGATAACGCACCCGAGGTTTATGATTTTAATACCAGTGGATAGCTATAGGTTCTCCTCTTGCCTTTTTGATCAAAAAATAAGGACCAACATTCCGGTATGGAGTCAACAATTGATCTTCATAAAGTCTGCGAGGTCGGCAAAATTGACCATTTTCATAATAAATAGGTTTTTCGAATTTGATTGTCATAGGTTTTGATAAACCAAGTTTATCGAGTGAAAAACCTGGTTTTTCGCAGATAAACTTGTTTTTTTCAATTCGATTGCCATAGTTTTTTGATAAACCTGGTTTTTCGACCAGGTTTTTCGAATTCGATTGTCAGAGTTTTTTGATAAACCTGGTGTATCGACCGAGAAACCTGGTTTTTCACTTCGATTGTCATAGTTTTTTGATAAACCTGGTTTTTCAATCGAAAAACCAGGTTTTTCGAATTTGATAGTCATAGTTTTTGAAAAACCTGGTTTATCGACCGAAAAAAACTTGTTTTTCGCCGATAAAACTTGGTTTTTCAATTCGATTGTCATGGCTTATTTGATAAACCTGGTTTTTTAAGCGAGATCTTGACGAAAAATTCTGATTTTTTTTATATGTTGTCAGGTCTGGTTGGATTACGGCAAACAAACATTTTTTGACCAAAGCTAGGAAGTAGAAAGAATAAATACGACTTAAACCGGGGGGGGGGGCGGACACCATCTGCTGGATTGGGCATTTGGGATTGCCAAACGGTAATTTATGGAATTCTTGCGTGCATTTTGGCAAATATGACAGAATGAAAGTGTATCTGAGCGCTCGCTTCAAAGGTTCTACCTGCATCATATTAGCACTTATAGCGATATCAATAACACTCTTCCACAAGTCACTAAATCAAATATATCAATGTATAAATTATAATATTTATTCTTTATTTAACGACATATCGCTTCTTTGATTGATTTAATTGATATGAATAAAACAACAAGCTGAATTAATGTTGAATGTTAGTCTATCTATCGCGCGCGCTGCTAGCTCATGAGCTCCTGTAGTGTGCCATAAACACCAATTTACTATGGCTAGGAAATTCCGATTTTTCAAGGAGAATCGATTGTCATAGTTTTTTGATAAACCTGGTTTTTCAATCGAAAAACCAGGTTTTTCGAATTCGATTGTCATAGTTTTCGAAAAACCAGGTTTATCGACCGAGAAACCTGGTTTTTCGCCGATAAAACTTGGTTTTTCACTGATAAACCTGGTTTTTCAATCGAAAAACCAGGTTTTTCGACCGAGAAACCTGGTTTTTCAAAAAAACTATGACAATCGAATTCGAAAAACCTGTTTTTTCGTTTGAAAACCTGGTTTTTCGATCGAAAAACCAGGTTTATCGACGAAAAACCAGGTTTATCTGTTCTATTGTGTAATATACTTGCCATAGGCGTAAAAGTCGACAATTATGTAACATAAATATGCTCAAAGAGTATAATGAAAGAGATAACGTAAAGCCTGCGTGTGTGGTATCAGCCAGTGTTAGTGATGAGTGTGCAAATGGTGACATCACAGAGTCAGTACCTGAACAAGACAGCACTGTAAACAAAGAAAATGATTATGGTGTCAAATTGCAAAATTCTGACATACTTGCCAATTTAGACAAGAAACTAGGTCATCTCCCAGAAAGTCAACAAGGTGAATTGAAAGAGTTAATTCATGAGTGGGAAAACAAATTTCCTGATGTACCCAGTGAGACACATGTCATAACCCATTACATTGATGTAGGCATTTCAGAGCCAATCAAATTGCAGCATCTGAGTGAACCAAGTAGAAGTAACCAGGGAGCACGCACACCATTTTTTAATTCCCAATGCTATTTTTGGTTACTATATCCAGATAGATAGCCTATGACACACTGAACAGAAATCCAGAGGGCTGATTTCCGTAAACTTCACACAGACCCCCCTGGTGGGCCCCCAGGGGGGTTAACTCTGAACAGTATGCCAAGTATTCAATATTGGGGTTTAAATGAAAGAAAATCACCCAGGAATATGAATCTCACATTTATTTTAGTGTCAGAACCTACATCGTACTGAAATCATGCATTAACCAACCCTCGTCTTACCAAGCCTTTTTTGTAAGCACGATTACCAAAGGGGTTGTTACCACCCCCTCTAGATTTGTTATAAAGCACCCGATGTTTATGATTTTAATACCAGTGGATAGCGTTGTCTTGTTCCTCTTTTCCTTGATACACAAACACACAATATCCAACATACCTGGTAATGGCGTCACAATGATGTCATCAAGTCTGCGAGTCTGCAAATTGACCTTTTCTAATAAATAGCGAAAATGCCGATTTTGCGCAAAAAAAGTAGGAATATCGGATTTTCATGCTTTTTCAGCTCTAAATGATGGCAAATGACTGGTTTTTTACATAAACATAGAGTTTTTAGAGCCATACTACTATTGCATATTATTTTAAAAAAAAATTCCACCATAAAATATCCTAGGGTGGTAACCCCTTCCCCCACCCCTTACCCTTACCCTTCGACTTTGACGGCATACCCTCCACCCCGGTGAGGTGCTACCTTACATTTTCGTCTTTCGCTAAAAAATAATGACCATAAAGGATGATAAAATGATAACCTAGTACCTGGAAGCTTTTCACCGGAGCAAGGTTCACAGTTCACTGGGGGGGGGGGATTGATAACCACCCACCCCCTGGTAAGACGAGGGTAAAGTGTACAGCTATAACACAAACACCTGTATTCAAACGTGTGTGCTTTTCAGACTATCATCTCAATGGTTATTTGTCATTGTTGCCCCCATCATGTACATCATTTTTCATTTTCCTGATCACAGAATGACAATCTTACATTGAACCATGCAGGCCCAACCATCCACCCCTCTTTTGGCCATTGTAAGGTTCATTTTAGTCACATTTAATGACATTCATTTTGTATGCTTATCATTATCTGAGCAATATTTCTATGTTTTAAACCACTTTTGTATCTACAAATAAAAGAAAAAAATGTAAGCAATTTTCTGGGTTTCCCTGATCAAAATTAAAATTCCCTGAATTCTCCGATTTTTGTCGCAAAACAGTGGCAACCATTTCAGCAATGTTCATATAGATTGGTGGTTCATTTTGAACAGTGTCTATAATTTCCGCGTCGTCACAGCAGTCCAGAATCCTGTTACAAATTAATGGAAATTTTGGTTTAAAGTTTCATGTTCCTAATATCAATATAGAATGCACGGATCTCGCTTTTGTCACAGTTTTTGGGGCGGGGATACCAATGTTAAGGTTGTAAGGAATAAGGATCCGCACGGAACTTTATCAGACGTGATCTGTATAAGTCAGTTTTTTACCACCCTAGGGCCCTGGTGTAGTTAGATAGGGTCCAGGCCCCTAGCTGGTGACAAAGTTTACTAATGCAACTAGTCCTGGGGCTGTCAGTAAGCGGCACCAACTTCTTTTTTTTGGGGGGGGGGGAGCAAAGTGATTTTTTTGGGAGTGAAATGGGAGGGGGAGCAAATGGGGAGCAAAGTGATTTTTTTTAAATCGGGGGGGGGGGGGGTGGCAAAAACATTACCAATTTAGGATTTTTATTTTAACCAATTTTGGTCCAATCGCGGATTTTTGCCAAAATGTTTGTGGATTAATTTTTGTGATGCGTAATTTTTTTCTGGAAATTTTTCACAATTCACAAATGCCAATCCACAAAGTTTGATCTCTTGACGATTTATTTTAAAAAGAAATCATCAATGCAATTTGCTTGTGGAAAACCTTAAAATAAGTTTTTTATTTTTTTTATTTTTTTTATTTTTTTTATTTTTTTTATGGTTTTTCTATTTTTAAACATTTATTTTGGTTTTTCATATCCTTATATTTCTTGTTTCACATATTTCATTTTTATCTTATTCGATATTTTATTTTTTTAATTTCTTATTGTCGTTGCTTTTTTTAGTAAATTTTCAATTCACCCATATGCTTTTTATTTTAATAACAAAAATGATTAAAATACCATGGGCCGCATCTTTTTACTGAACAATTCTTTGCTTTTTATTTCATTTTCTTTTAATCTGATTATATTGTGGTTCTATTTTTTTAATTAGTATTGTTTTTACTTATTTTATACTAATTCTTTTGTTTATGGTCATGTTGTATTGGTTTTGATTTTTATGTTTTTATTTTTATACTAAATTTCTTTCTTTAATATAATTTTAAAAAAAAAAAAAAAAAAAAATGCATATTTTTGTTTTTATTTGTCCAAAAAAAATTATTGTTTTTTTGGAAAAAAAATAAAATAATATTAGAGATACAGATTTTTTTTAATTTTGACAAATTGTATTCATGTTTTAATGTTATCTTTAGTATTTTGTCATCTATTTTTTTTAATTTTTGTTTCTTTAATTTCATTTGTTAATTTCTTTATTTTTACTAAATTTTTTAGTTATTAATTTTGTATTAATTGTTAACATGCAATGAATGGATTATCCATATAAACTGAGAAATCCTTAGACATTGGCTTTTTTTGATGAGAAATCCTTTGACATGGGTGACCGGGTCCGCCATTTTCCCAATTTTCTCCCCCAACTGCCACGATGATGCCTTAAAAGCCACATTTAAAAAACAAAACGGATATATATTTTTGAAGCAAAATCCTTAAAATCGTATACACTTTTCTACCAAATGACCCCCATGCCTGAGAAAAAGCCATAATGCCGTGGTGAGGGTATCGAGGCCTCAGGCTCAGCCGCGCATCCCCGACCAAACCAAATGAGGTCAAATCCACCGAGTACCCCCCCCCCCGATAAGAGTCCCCCTTCATATAAAGATTTTAAGGATATATTCCCTTTAATCAAGACGTTTATTCATTGTAATCCCGATATGTTTTGTTAACTTATCAATTACAATGTCATTCAAGCTGTCAAATTCTGCAGTCTCGCTTGCAAGTACACCACCTCAATGGTCTTCACACTACACACAAGTGACAAAGCACATTCTGACTGCATTTTTAAGTACCAAAATAATATCCTAACAATCTTTGAACAACAAAATGTTAACATGGGATTAAGCCATTCATGATTGTAAAGACGGACAGTCATGGCATAATCATGTGCCAACTTGCTACTACTGCAAGCTGGCAGTACACATATAGCAATCAGTAACACACCCTGTATGCCCCAGCACGTCTGGCCATTCACCCAAGATCAAGAGAGTGCGCTCAGATTGTCGAAAAATAGCTATTTAAATGGGTAATTACACCCCCTTTGCCAAAAAAAAAATCAAATGTATGTATGGCAAATGGAGTTTCATTTCCTTTCATTTTCTAATGACCAATTTTTTCAACCTTCTCTAAGGAACTGGAAAAACAAAAACGCAATCAAAAATAAGAAAAGTTCGTGTTTCCTATACTTTACTGTAGGGGGTCATAAATTGACCCCCCATTTAACAAGGGGCTGGTGTGATTTTTTGTGGGTATCCCCGAAAAGGTTAAATACTAGGAAAGGGCATTAGTTATCAAAATGTGTGTCAAGTAAAAATAGCATGAAATCACTATGGTTGGGACCTGTGCACCTGGTTAAAAGTGGAGATTGGAAATTTAGATCCAATCAAACTGCCCAAACTTTGCTGCATATTGGGGAACAATTTACCCAATACTAATTTTATGAATTGCATTTTAATAATTACTTTTTGTCGATGAGAAATTAAAAACTCCACCTGACCAAATTGTAACCTGCTGGAGTTTTAACTCTCTACAGAATACAATCTGGACATAAGACTATTAAAGGAAAAGAAAATGTCTTGGTCAGATCCTTGTCCAGTATCTGCTGGAATTTGTTCAGGAAATGTAATTTCAACTTGTACTACAGACTCAAAAAGCAGCAATGCAAGACATTATAAAAGTTTAAAATTTGCACTGTGTAAACTGTCGGTAAAATTAACCACAAAATGGTTACAGGTATAAAGCCATTATTTTTGGAAAATTTTAATTTTCATTCAAATTTTCCTTTAAGGGGAGGATGTTATATTAACCCCTACAATTTTGATTAAAAATACTATTTTCCAATTGTTAAGTTTTGAGAAAAGATTTCTCACGGGAACAGTGACTGTGTTTAGAATAAAAGGAGAGCACAAGATTCCCCTAGTGTTGATTGTGCGGGGATGCACCTGTTTAGATAGATTGGCACAAATAGTAGAAATGGGGATTTCCCAGCTGTAAACTTAAAATGAGTCAACTGTTTATGCTTGAGATCAAACACTGCATGATCTGGGAAATTCCACATGAGTTAATAAATGTGAAATGATGCATTCATGTGATGTAATTTTTGTGAAATCTGATTTGACAGTGCTGGGTTATGTTTATACATGAATGTATGTGGTAATATCTATTTTAAGACTTTGGGACTTTTGTGAATGATGGTATAAAAGCGAGTTCAAAAGTTTGGTTAAACTATTATTTTCGCCAGCAGTAGTAACCAGTAAAAGCTTACAGCAATAATTATTTAGGCTAGTTTTAATCTACAATATTGGGTAGATTGGAGCTTTACATATTGCCATTATTTTTTATAATATTGGATGCCGCCGGAGCTTAATAGCTGATCCGTGTGCTGTCCGTCGTTTAAGCCAGAAGAGCTTCAGTTTTGGAATCAAAAAGGAGATTCTATTTTTTGTGGTCCTAAATGATGACATTAGCGACAAGCTGATGGACTGTAGAATCCCTGGACTGTATTGCAGAATATTAGTGTTGTCGAGGGAAAATCCCGTCGTCTTGAACTGCTGGACAAAATTACCTTCAGGACTGAGAAGATTCCCATGGAATATATTACCTGAGGAGTTTTATATGAACTTATGAGCTGTCATTTTGGAGTCTTTGCTGTGAGGACATATCATCGTTGAACTGCAACGCTTCTTGTGGACATTAGTGGACATTCTTGTTTACAATTATTAAATATAAATCTTATAAATTGTGTGTAATCTTAATATTGTTTGGACATACCAAATTCTTGAACCAAACCAATTAAAGATCATTAAAACTGTTTTATTATATAAAATTTAGATCACTTGTGCACAAGGCTCATTTATTTGTGTTTGAAAGGTATTTCTGACCTTTGACGCCTACGAGACGGCATAACAACATAAACTGGCTTTGGACATGAAATATGAACATTACTGAGACAGTGGTTTTCTAGTAATAAAAACTTCTTTGTCTTTTTGGTCACTTGTGTGACATACCAAAGTCAATTAAATTTCTCTGTTAATTGTCTATTTGCTATACATTTGTAATTTTTCAACATAATTTTGAAAATTAAAGTCAACGCAATACTTTAGGCAGTATTGCAAACAAAAATGAATAGCTATTCAATATAAAACTACAGAAGCAAAATGCTGTAATAATCTCACTGTTTTATCCCAAAATATTAAACACATTCATTTATGCAAATGAGGGTGTTTGAGTTGAACATATTGTTTAAAAATATCATGCAGGAAACTTGGAAGGATGGTTAACGTGATAATGTAAAGAAATTTGCAATACCATTAACTTCATTTTTTTATCCAAAAGGTTTACTTTTTTGAATAATGGCCCTAATTCTGCGGCGTTATTATCTTTTATGAATTTGTTTATGTTTTCTGGAGATGCCGTTATTATGCCTAGTTTCCAGGGAGGTAAATAACATAGAAAGTAGGTGGGCCATGACCCACCCAGTTAATTATTTGACCCACCCAGTTAATTATTTGACCCACCCAGTAAATTCCATATGCCCAAATAGCCCAAAATGGCCCACCCAGTTATATAATTATGTGTCCCGCCCAGTTAATTATTTGACCCACCCAGTATATTATCTGGTCCAACCTATATTAATGAATTTGCAGTAAGTCAATATGTACAGGGTGTCTCAGAAAGAATTACACCCTAACTATAGGCGACCATAACTTCAAAAGTAAGTATCACATTTGAGAAAATTTAAAACGAATCTTAAACCACGAATCCTTTTTAACATTTTAATGTATACATCACTCGATTCGGTTCAGTAGTTTTGAAGAAATAAGCGATTATGTAACACATGTCAATGGACACTTCCTTCCAAGTTTGCTCACAATAATGCAGATTTGATGTTAACCACCGCTGATTACTTGTGTTACCTGTTCAAGCTGTCTTCTTTTCATCCCCCAGAACCTCCCTTGTTTAATATTTTGTAAAAAAAAAAAAAAAAAAAAAAAAAAAAAAAAAAAAAAAAAAAAAAAAAAAAAAAAAAAAAAAAAAAAAAAAAAAAAAAAAAAAAATAACAAGAATGATCATCTTTATTAGAAAACAACACCAATAAAATCTGTCGAAAATGTGAAATATGTTAGTTTAACTAGGGGGTGGCACTGCATAGAATGAATTGAGAAGTTTGATCAATACTTTAGGTGGATAAACTGAACAATAAGATTATTCACAATAGTTTTTATTCAAATTAGACATCTTATTCCAATAAGATGGTGGATTCGAAATTTTAATAATAAAGGCATGATTTGAGTGCAAATTCAAACTTCCCGCGTTTGTCGCCCATACAAAGGGCATTTGTGGTTTTCAAATATGCCGAAACTGGTCATAACATTACTCTGGTCAGAAATCCTCCTTGCAAGAAGACAATTTTGAACAATGTTAAGAAGTACCGTGAAACGGGTGCAAGTCAAAATTTGAACAAGAGTCACTGTGGAAGGCGGAGAACCGCCCAAACTTTACTGAACATTGCAGCCATCAGAAGGATTACCCACTTAGACCTGATATTTGAAAGAATTATGATTATTTCTCACCTGTTCTGTCTGAATCACTTCATTACAAACTTGGAAGGAAGTGTCCATTGACATGTGTTACATAATCGCTTATTTCTTCAAAACTACTGAACCGAATCGAGTGCTGTTTACATTAAAATATTGAAAAATAGTTATGGTTTAAGATTCTTTTTAATTTTATCAAATGTGATACTCACTTTTGAAGTTATGGTCATCAATAGTTAGGGTGTAATTCTTTCTGAGACACCCTGTAGTTTTTAGTTTCATGGTGAATAAGTATAAATGTGTAAAAGCAGTCAAATGAATTAATAACAATTTATTATAGAGCTGAGTCTAAAAAATGGTTAATTAGATCCTATTTCTTAAATTGTTACTTTCTGCCACCAAAAACCATAATTAATAATCAAATGATCAAAATTAGTGATTTTATTTGTTTATTTTGTTATAATAATAAGACCATTAATATAACTTTATTTTTATTTGCTACAATAGTAAAACAAAATTAATGTATTAGTGTATTAATTAGCATATGCATTAGAGTGAGCTTTAATTCACTCCAAAAGAGTGGATTCACTCTCTCGGATTGCCTATGTACAGTGATCACTCTAGTGGAGTGAAATCCTGACTTTCTAAAAGAATGAAATTTAACTCCAATGGAGTGACAGTTCACTCACTTTGGAATTGATTTCACCTTTCATAGTTTGAAATCCACTTTTGGGGAGTAATTTATTCACTCCATTGGAGTGATCACTGTAGGCAATCCATGAAGAGTGAAATTTACTCTTCTACATAATAGAGAGTATTCTTAATTTTTTGCCAGATTAATTAGATTGATTCAACAATCACTACTTACAATGAATGTTTACAATGTTAGAATGAATTTTAGTCTAATAAGCAAACAAATTATGTCTTGTTTTATAACGCTTATGAGTTTAAAGCCTTAGTTATTTTAGATGGATTATTATGAATAGCAATGTATGGCTGTTTGTCCCGATTCCAGAAAAAAAAAAAAAAAAACACTATTTTTTATTTAAACATTTTAAGATGTGTTACACATTCAACAAACACCAAGGTCAGAAATACCTTTTAGACACAAGAAAATGAACACAGAGAACAGATGATGAAGCCCATCATTTCACTTTTGGAACTACACTCATTTTATCATATTGGGGATTACTGCATGTGGCATTCTTCTATTGCATCATAACCATGTTTTTCCTAGATATGGTCACAATCTAATTAATGCATACAGCCATTTCTCTCTCGATATAGAACTTAAGAATCTCCTTTTCCTTCAGTTTAAGTAAACAAACCGAGTGTTTTTCTTTTCAGAGTTGTTCTCAAAAGTTAAATAAATAATATTAAATAATTAAAATCAGGATATTATAACAGGAGTATAACAATGCAATGATACTGGAACATAATCATATAATTTATTGTTGCCTAGACTTGTACAGTGTTTGGAATTCTTGGTGGCAAAGTACAGTCGAAATCCACATTTTCAATTTGTCTATTGTTATTATTTTGGTCATATTTTTTTCATCTCTTTAAAGGCGGTCACCTCCTAAATTATTATTTAAAATTATATCTCATATACGCAAATTTTTGATATTTTGTCCACAAAATTTCACTTTCCCCAAAATAAAATCCCCCCCAGAAAAAAGAGGTCTGGCGCCGCCACTGAATGCACATCACACACACACACACTCTCTCGTACACACTACCTCCACACCCCATGAAAATGCCATGTTTTAATTTAATCACTCAATAACATTAATAAGTGTTGTTATAATAAATGTAATAATTCTATTCTATTTTTTTCAGGTTTGTCAACGGATTTACAACCAAAACCACTACAAGCATGCAATATGGAAGAATGGCGCCTTGTCATGGAATTTGGCAGAGAGGGAGACGGTGAGGGTGAGTTTAAACGGGCTCATGGGATTGCTGTTTGTTACAATGGTGATATTGTAGTGGCTGATATCAGAATGGGTGGAAAGAGAGTATATATGTTCAACAGTAATGGCACATACAAATCCACACTGAAATCACACACACCAAATCCTACAGGTAAACTCCTTTTACCAACGGGTGTAGCAGTGACGTCACAAGGACACCTTGTAGTAGCAGATGCATCCAAATATGTGAAAGTATATGACGTCAACGGCTTATTCCTACACAGCTTTTGTACCCTCACACCTGATGAGAATCCTAACACTGAAGTTTTCACTACGCGTGTGGCAGTGACACCACAAGATGACATTATCATAGGGGATTATGAGAGACAACTGGTTACAATCCATACACAGACTGATGGCTGGACACCAAGGAAAGTAAATCTTCCCATTACACCTGTCTTCCTGGCTACCAACAGTCAACGACACATCCTGGTGAGTCATGGTGCTCAGTGTAAGGTGATTGCATTGAGCTTTGATGGCATTGTACTATTCACCATAGATAGACTCAGGGTTGATGGCAAGACAGGTAGCCCAGAGGGAATTGTATGTGATATCAATGGTGATGTATACATTGCTGTGATGGGGTACGATGAGAGTGACAATACAGTCATCCGAGGTACAGGTCACATCCATCAATATGACAACACAGGAGTGTTTCTGAGATGCATTGCCAAGGGTTTGTATGATCCACATGGTATCACCATGTCCAATGGATCACTCTATGTAGCCAATACGAAGTCAGTGCTAATATACAGCACACAATAAGAGATAGGCAGAAGGTATGCAATCAATGTACAAATACAGGAAAGAGAATAATGAATAGCATATTGATATTTATTGTTTCATTACTCTTTTTGAAAAGAATATGTTATTTTAAGAAGAAAATAGGAAGAAAGTTAATGTCTCAATGTTGAATAAATCAGTATAATTATGATAAATTCAAGTGTATGCTATATCAATAAAAGTGCTGTTTTGTACTTTCGTTGTTTCATATCCATTTCTTTTATTATTATTTAGACATAAAAAGAAAAAAAAGACTTACATTTACATATTGTATGTCAAATGTATATAAAATGCACATTTATGACTATAAATTACTTACAAAAATTATACAATGTAAAAAGTGTAAATATTACAATAAGCTGTTAAACTATAAGCATTTTATAACAATGACGAGTTCATGGGAAGTGGGGTTTTGATGCAGCTAGGTAGTTAGGTCATTCCAAGCCTCTACTCCTTATGCCACTGTGGGTGTAGATTTTGTTTAAAACAAGGTAAAAGGCCATAGCCATGTCATTTTTTTCCAGATTTATCTGGCTTCAGAAATGCTTAAAAGAGAGAAAAAGTGTGATTTTGATTGCATATATTTCAATATAAAACATAGACTGCATTTCGTATTTGCTTCTATACGAGATTAGAAATTCCACAATTTTTGTACCAAAGAAACATTTTTCAGCTTAATCCTTTCAGATGGGGATATTTTTGATGGTAAGCCTTACATCAGGGCAAAAATCAGTACTTTCGATTTTTTTAGAGATGTGTGAAATGTGATATGTGAAATAACTCGTTGGACCTTTAAGAACTGTTTTAATAAAACTTTTATATTCTGTTTTGCTGCTGCTGTACTTCTTGTGTACATCACCAGTAATTATTTTTGTGGGTTTTTTTTAAAGACCAAAAGCATGGCTTTTAAGACCACATGAGGGGGCGACACCGCTTGCATCGTGTCACATCAGACGGTGTGCGATAATACTACACGGGTTTTGGGGTTTCGATCTATATGGGCGGCAGCTATGGCAAACAAGGGAGGGGTCATTTTACGCCAGGGGAATGAAAGATGTGAGGACAACTTTTATTTTAATGAGCGGGAAAACCTGAAAATTTTCATTAAGGAGAGGGGGAAACCTGAACTTTTAAAAGGCGAAATTTAAATAGAATAAGGAGGGATGCGATTTTTTTTAAAGAAAGCGAAGGCGGGACTTTAATTTTGACTGAAAACAAAATTAATTCTGCCACTCCCTCCTCTTAATGTATAATGTAATGACCGCTACCGAACAGATGTAGTATAACGATTTGAAAGCCTTTGTTTGTGTATAAAATTTAATTGACGCATTACAAGTTTAAAGAAAATGCCGGTGTGAAAGTAATTATAGTCCGCCTGTATCCACAGTCTGGCTTCTAGACGACCACGGAATAAAGCGTGATGAAACTAGTTCGTAAAGAGTCAACTGATCGAGTGGCCCTATTCTTTACCGTGTAGCGGCCGTGAGTCGCGGACATAATTACTTCTACACCGGGAGTGTGTGGAGAAGAAAAGGAATGTTTTAATTTGTATTATAGGCGATGGGGCGTAACTTTTCAAACTTCTCCCTCACCCACCCCCGCACTTCCTTTCTTACCCACCTCTCTCCAAATCTCGCCTACATCCCATCTTACATCTACATTACTCCTGTCTTTACTCTTATAGGCGGGGCACCATCAAAAAGAGAAAAAAGAGAGAGAGGAGAGGAGAGAGAGAGAGAGCGCGCTGAAGATTGTTTTTAATTGATTTTGCGTGGGATTGTGAATTATTTCCAGTATTTACCTCACCTGTAATGATTAAGTTAATAGACCTTCATGTGCCAGTGTTAATAAGTTCCTAATTTTACGGATTTGCCCTTTGAAATACGGTCAATCAAAATGTGCGCCGTAACGTTAGTTAACCCTGTCTCCTGGGCATTTTTTTTGTAACAAAATTTGCCGAAGGGCGGAGGGTGTTTTGGGTGGTTTACCACCCCCCATGTGATTTCGTTATAACACCCGATTCTTGTAAATTTGTACCAAAGGATTTAGCTTAGAGGTGCTTCTTCCTGGGTACCCCCAAAATAAGTATAAATTCCAATTATGACCCCATGGACATATATTGAGGAAAGTCCGAAAAATACTGAATATAGGGTGGAGGAACGTGATATTTCGCAATTTTAGCGACTCAAACCCTTATTATAGCTCAAAATGTGGTATTATAAAACTAGTCATTTCCCATCAAGTAGAGTCAAACAACCGTTAATGAAAATCTGATTTTCCTTACCTTTTGGCGAAAAATGAATTTTTCACTGTGTGTCATGGGCAATGGCTAGTTTTGCTGACCGTGCGAAACTTTATGGCGTCATTTGGTATCCAATGGAGAGCGGGGACCATAGCTAATCTATTGGTATCAAAATCGAGTGCCTGTGATGTTCCTGTGTTGTGTTAGGCATGTTGGAACTCTTTCCGACGGGGGTGGTTACCCCCCATTCCATCACTTTGGGATCACCTGTACCTTAACCTATACCCCGGTGGATGTTTGTTTTGGATTAAAAGGAGCGGAACATGTCAATGAAACAATTACATTAAATAATTTGGCCCAAAAAAGGGGGGTTTTAGCAAGCCGGGGGGAAAAACCTGTAGGGGGTGGTAACCACCCCCCCCCCTTCGTAGACGAGGGTGGGGTGAAAGGGGTGCATAAACGATCCGCGAGCGTTGCATGGAGTGATGCATAATCTACTCGTACATCGTTGGTGCATTGTGGCTAGGAATTTCGGTGTATTAAAAAATGATTTCCGGTAGGAACCCAGGATCAAGTATAGGATTACTGAACTTTTAAATCCTGGGGTGGGCATATAACTTCAACAATACTTAATCAATCACCACAAATGAGGTGTCAAAATACGCGTTAATAAACACCGCTTGCAATTATATCCCAAATCGTATATAACAAGATGTATCGTTGAACTTGACCAATTTGGGGGGGGGGGACTTATTTTTTGGTGTATATAATATCGTCGGGTTAATTGATTACATAGTGACGGAATTGAATTTTTATCATGTTTACGAAATTAAGGGAAAGGTACTAAACCCAAAATCTTTCAAACATGCCAAGTGGCAGCGAACTTTTGCAGTACTTCATTAATTAATAATCTTAATTAGAATTTGGCCAATTTTGAATTTGTTGCATAACAGAGGACTTTGGTGTATTCCCCCCCAAACATAATGACGGATGTTGACCCCCTGTCAATAAAGAAAGTGTATACTTGATTCCACAAGCGCTTTTTAACTACTTTTTAGTAATCATTCTCATCTTAAATTTATAACTGACACAAGCAAAATGATGTAATTAATTATAAATATCGATATTAGTAGAAATTTATATTATATTTAACAGTTCAAACAGCGGTGATCGCGAACAATCCAATCAACATCCGTCATTATGTAAAAACCAACATGCAGCAGATTCGCGATGACGACGTTGGTTTGACGGATGTTCAGAGAAAACGCCGATTGCGTTTTCCATAATGGCGGATCCTGAATAACGCTTTAGTATAGGGAAAATTCAACATCCGTCACTAGGTCATGAAATAATCGC